>JAXCGZ010004143.1:0-77221 GCA_037179515.1 Halocaridina rubra
CTCATGCAGACTACTTAGATCTTCCTGAAGTTCTACACCAATGTTCTCATCTCTTACTTTCTTCACAATCTTTGCATCATCTGCAAACCTATTCAAGCATTAATTTACAGACTCTGGTAGGTCATTAACATATATAAGGAACAAAAATGCCCCTAAAACTGAACCCTGTGCCCTACTACTAACCTCTCTCCATTCAGACAATGAGTGTCTTGCTATAACCCTCTGCTTCCTTACTTCTAAGGCACCAGCTGCCCGTTGAAAGACTATGACTGAAGGCTTTAGGATGCTACTAGGACTGGTCCAGACAGTTCCGGGTTGAGTCTTCCTTCAGGACAGTTCTTTCCTCATGCCTACATCTACACTGAATATTCTGGCATATTCAATACACATCTCTTGCTATTCCATTACATTTGACAAGTCACAACATTCCCCACATCTGTCTCTTTTTCTCTCTCTTTTCCTCACAATTGTTATTATATATGGAAGGTCCACAGCTAATGGCCCCAAGTACCCGGCATAGAGGAGTGCAAAGAATCTCCGGGAATCGTGTTGACTCCACTATTGGCTTGAGGGCAGACACGCCTGGTGGTAGTAATGGTTCTGCCCATTACCTTGCACCTCCCAATAGATCTGCTTCTTTCACTCTTCACTATTCTAACATTCGTGGGCTGAACTCTAATCTTTCGTCTGTGGAACAGCACTTGGGTACTTTCCTCCCTAACCTCCTCCTCCTATCTGAAACCCAACTGTCTATACATGCTTCCACTGACCCATTTCAAATCTCTCACTATAATCTGTATACTCGTTTTCATTCCAAAGGTGGGGTCTGTGCCTACTGCAACATTAACACTCCTACTGCGAGGCTCATGGACCTTGAATCTCCCGACTTTGATGTTCTCTGGCTAAAAGTCTATCTCTCCACTACCACTATCTTCCTTTGCTTCTGCTACTGTTCTCCAAACTCCACCGAGTTTGTGTCTTTCTTTGAATATCTGTCCTCGTGCCATGAGTCCTTGCTATCTTCTCACCCACATGCCGAAGTTCTCTACATTGGAGACTTCAATGTACACCACAGTGAGTGGCTTCATTCTTCTCACACTGATGTGGGAGGAAGTGAGGCCCTTGCTTTCTCTATTACTCACGATCTGGAGCAAATTATCAAACATCCTACTCATGTTCCTGATCGTCACGAACATGCAGCAAACACTCTTGACCTATTTCTTACTTCTAATCCTTCAAACTACTCTTATTCTGTGCTTTCCCCTCTTGGTAAATCTGACCACTCTATGATCTCAGTCTCTTCCATTTTTGCTCCCCCTCCACCAATCCCTCCTACTCAGCGCCACCTTTGGCACTTTGAGCGCACCCAACATGAAAATTTGCGTAACTTCCTCTTTGACTTCCCATGGGATAACTACTGCTTTCGGCCCCGCAACCCTGATCAGGTAGCTCTAAAAGTTGCCGAGATCATGACTGCGGGAATGGAGGCGTACATCCCCTCTTCTACAAAAACTTTCTCTCCCCCTAAACCTTGGTTTGACCGTGCCTGCTCCATGGCTATCCAGGCCAGGAATCGGGCACATCGATCTTACCAAGCCTCTCCTTCCGATTTAACTCGCTCTGCTTTTATTGTAGCTAGGAATCACTGTACTGCTCAGATTCGAAGGTCTAAGGCTTCCTTTATAAGAAGGAAAGTTGATGACCTTAACTCCTCTCCCACTGACAAATGCTTCTGGTCCTTAGCCAAAAACCTCTCCAATAACTTCTGTAACTCAAGCTTTCCCCCTCTCATTCGTTCTGATGGTTCTATAGCTTGCTCTCCGACTGACAAAGCCACTCTCTTTGGCTCTCATTTTTCTGCCAACTCTTCTATAAACGATTCCAGCGCACCTGTTCCTCAATCTTTACCCTCTCTAACCCTATGCCCTCCCTTATCCTTTCTTCACGCAAAGTTCATAAGGTTCTTCGTTCGCTAAAGATGAACAAGGCATCTGGTCCCGATGGTATCCCTGCAAGGTTCCTTAAGGAGTTTGCAGATGAACTGGCTCCCGTGCTTTGCCATCTTTTTCGCCTCATTCTGTCAACCAGTATCTATCCTTCATCTTGGAAGCATGCTGTAGTTCAACCTGTTCCTAAGAAGGGTGACCGCTCTATTCCTTCAAACTACTGACCTATTGCCCTAACTTCCTCTATTGCTAAAGTTTTCGAAACTTTGCTCAATGCTCACTTCTTGAAATGCCTTGAATCTAACTCACTTATCTCCGATCACCAGTACGGCTTCCGCAAGGCAAGATCCACTGGTGATCTCCTGTCCTATCTTACTCATGTATGGTCATCTTTCTGAGGAACTATGGGGAATCCTTTGTCGTCGCCCTTGATATCTCTAAGGCTTTTGACAAGTCTGGCACAAGGCTCTGTTGGCCAAACTCCCTCCTATGGCTTTACCCCTTCTTTCTGTTCTCTGATTTCCAGTTTTCTTACTGACCGTTTTATATCTGTAGTTGTTGATGGTGCGACATCTAGCCCTTTCTCTGTTACCAGTGGTGTTCCACAAGGCTCTGTTCTTTCACCTACTCTATTCCTTCTCTTCATCAATGATCTTTTACAATCCCCATCTTCCTCTCTTCTTCATGCCTTTGCTGATGATTCTACCCTTCACTTTTCCTCTGCCTTTTCTTCACAACCTTCATCTGCTACTCGTAATCAGTCTTGTATCACTCTTTCTTCTACTCTCAACTCCGATTTGCAGAGAGTATCTGAGTGGGGCACTCAAAATTTAGTTAAATACAATGCCTCCAAGACACGTTTCTGGCTATCTCTTTATCTTCTTCTCCTCCTGATAACCCTATTGTCTTCGAGACTAACGAAATTTACCCTCTTAATTGCTATCAACATATTAGGTATCCATATAGCCTCTAACTTGTCTTGGAGGACTCACATAATCCAAATTTCTAAATCTTCATCCAAAAAATTGGGGGTTTTTGTTTCGTTTTCGTCATTACTTTTCCTCTTTACAGTTACTTAAAATTTATAAAGGTCTTATCCGTTCCTGCTTAGAATATTGCTCGCACATCTGGCGTGCTTCTTTGTATACTTATCTCTTTGATAGGGTTGAATCCAAGGCAGTCAGACTCATTAATGATCCTTCTCTTACTTCTAATCTGGATTCTCTCTCTCTTCGCCATAAGGTATCTTCCCTTTCTCTTTCCTGTCACTACTACTTCCATCGCTGCTCTGATGAGTTGGCAAGTTGCATCCCTCCCCCACTGCCAAGGCTCCGTAACACTCGCTAAGCGGCCTCATCTCACAGGTACTGTGTGGAGATTTGTAGCTCGCAGATTGGTCAGTGCAGCGGCTTCTTCTTCCCATCTACCTCCAGACTCTGGAACTCTCTTCCTCCTTCTGTTTTTCCTAATTCTTATGACCTTTCATCCTTCAAAAAGCAGATCTATCATCTCAGGGCCTAGTCTTCCATATCTCTGGGTCTTTTGTACTTTAACTGTTTGTTCTGTCTGTCGTTTTCCTTTGTGTGACATTTCCTCATCTCTGCCTTGTCATTAACCATTTTCTTTTACTTTGTCTTGGTATTTTTTCGTGCCCGGGCCTTTATTGAGGGGAGTTTCTGCCTGTCCCAATGTCACACTCATACAAAAAAATAAGTTTCTATCCATTCCAAGAGATTTCCACCTATTCTTTTCATTACTTGCGGCTACTTAATAAGTCTCCCATGTAGGACCGTATCATATTCCTTCTAAAAATCTAGAAATATGCAACCTACCTAGCCCTCTCTTTCCTGTAAGATCCAGTTTGCCTCATCATAAAATTCTAATAAGTTTGTTAATATTGATCTGCCTTCTCTGAAGCCATGTTGTCTCCCAGACAAAAAGCTGAGAATTCCAAGTGGAGAGGGGTGTATTTTCTCTGTAGTTTCTCCATAATTTTACAAACTATGCTGGTCAAGGAAACAGGCATATAATTTAAAGCTGTATCCCCCCTTTCCTTTTTGAAGAGAGGTACCACGTTCACTTGTTTCCAGCATCTTGGAATCTCCTCAGATTCCAGTGACTTTCCATATATGATGCATAGCACCACTGATATTGATAAAACGCATTTCTTAAGTACCTAAGGGGATATATCATCAGGACCTGAAGCTTTATGGACTTTTAATCCCATCATTACGCTTTGCATACTTCTTTGGCTGATTAATTGATGTTCATTAATACCGGCTCATGATTTTTTATCACTGCCGTCTGAGGGGGTGGAGTATTTTCTGCTGTAAATACTGACTGACACTCCTTGCTCAGTTCTTCATAAATCTCTTCATTCATCTCAGCAATGCTTCCATCCGCTCACTTTAACTTTAAAACCTGTTGTTTGACTTTCATTTTTCCTCTGATAAAGCTGTGGAAAAGTTTGGAACTTTCTTTAGCCTTCCTGGTAACATCCCTTTCATTATATCTCTTTGCCTCTCTCCTTTTACATAGGTAATCATTTCTTGCTCTTTTATAAGTCTGCTAGGCATTTATGTTTTTCTCTCTTCCTATTCCATTTCCAGCATTTGTGTGTGTACTTATTTCTTTTTTCATCAGAATTTCCATCTTAACTACTGAGTTAAAAAGCTAAAGGTTATCCTTGAGAACGTTCCTTAAAAGCCTTTGGTTATAAATGATCACCTTGAAAAGTAAAATCTGATATCGATTGTTCACCTTCGTCATTTTCTACTAAAAGTGAGGATTGTGAATTGGAATTATAACAAAAAGTAAATTCTATTTCTAAACTTATTATTGTTAGACACACTTCTTCTTCTTCCTCTTCTTACTCCTCTTCTTCTTCTCCTCTTTCTCATTCTCCTCCTCCTCCTGTTCCTCCTCCTCTTCTTCTTCTCCTCTTTCTCCTCCTCCTTCTTCTTCCTCTTCTTCTTCTACTTCTTCTTCTTCTTCTTTTCTTCTTCTTCACTTACTTTTTTCTTATTCTTTTTAGAGTAATAAAGTTGTTGATGGATATTTCGTCAGACCGGGCTTCGAGAATGTAAACATTATGAAAACATTTGCGGGTATACTTTAGACATTAGAATTTATTACCTAAACAGTAACATTTTTTTTCACTATATTACTTCCATGTTGTTTCTTAGGCGATAAGAGTGTTCATATTATCACGAAGATATTTCCAAAAGTCTTTATGTATGAATATGAGTGAACGCTTATGTTTATTTTGCAGATATATTTCATATACTAGCTGTATGATTATGTAATGATCCATGTGCACATACACTGCTCCTTAACAGAGGACTTTCTGAAAATTTTTCTGCCCATTGAAATAAAGTGCGACAGCTTCATATTATGCTCTTAAATTCCAGAATATTTCTATTAAAACCAGTTACCATCTCCACCAGACAAGTCATTCCTCTATCCAGTTTGCCAGCCGCATATCAGCCCATTTCTATTTTTATTTTATACGGTTATTGTGCTAAAAACAATATGGACCAAGTAAAGTTAATTGCTCATAGTGTCCTCTAGTAATTCCTCCCTCACTAGTAAAGATACTCCATCTTGGAACTAACCATCCGTTTAATTATGCTTATATATCAAACTAAACCTAACATATCCTTAAAAAGGCATGACTATATATATGACAGGGTAAAAATTGTCCCTCATTTTACTGTTTGAAGCGATTATCTTTAACTAACGTTGATCATAATATTTTGGTATATTTACCTGCTATTTGCTATAATACTTCTAAATATATTCCAGAAAATCTTGTGTCCTTTATACTACTGACTTCATCAACACTCAGCCAGGAAGCATGGCGAAACATACCACAACACATGAAGGAAGGGCAAATGCAGCAAAATTTCTTTTCATACCCCAAAAGTAGTAATAATGCTATAAGAAGCGTCCCTCAGTACATTTTGCAGGATTCCCGTGGTTCAAATGGACACTATGACCATAACCAAAGTGGAAAGGAAGTTTCTTCCCAGAGGACGATATATCCCAATTTCCCACAGCAGAGTCCTTTACAGAATTCCCAGGCTTCACCTCAAGAGGTCGTTATACGACAGCCTCCAAACGGTCATCCCGCTTACCAAGGTAACATGCAAATAGGATATTCACCTCAAGATGCCGTTATGCAAAAGCAACCAAACGGTCATCCCAGTTACCAAGCAAATGGGCAACCAGGAACGTACCAGGTCAACGCTCAAGCTGGAGTACAATATCCATGGAATCCACAACAGACCTTACTTGAGGGCCACCCAGTGGTTAGATCAGGAACACTTGAGCGTGATGCAGTTCTGAATAGACAAGGACTGAACCCTCATACAAACTTACAAGGAAATGGCCCAGTTTATTTTGATCAAAATTCACATCAAGAAGCTCTCAAGAATATGCACCAGACTATGGCACAACGGTCCTCGGAAGACGCCCATGAGATGGGCCCTCAGTTTTCTGCACTAACGGTGCAACAGCAGGCAGCTCTTATTCAAAAACAACTGCAGCAAAAGCAACAAAACCAACCAGAGCGTATTGTACAGCTACCATTAGGAACTGAGAGCCAAATTAGTGGTCATAATACCCTGGGTATGCCTGCCAGGCCAGTGTTTGGAAAAATATTCGATCCAGCTGTTAATGGTTTTGTCACCTTTTCAGGTTACATCTTTTATTCAAATACCTCTGTGCAGCTGCAAAAGAGGTGAGAGAGTATGTTGTATAATAGTATATTCTTATGAAGCACTTTTTTTTGAGCAGGTATCTTTACCAGTGCACGATTAACTCCCAGAACTAATATTTCCACTAATATATATTTTAATTTTTCAGTTGTCTTCCATTTCTTATGCCTGTTTTTCTTTTCTTTTTAATTTTGCTGAGATTTTTCTCACATCCTTTTCAATGTATTAATGCAATCATTAAGTGACTGTCATACCAACAGAAAATAATTGCTTCAGTCTAATATATACTCTTTCAGACAAGGAAAGGTTTAATTTCATCAGTATTGTAAATTTTTATGTATCTATCACTTTACTAATTTACTCATTTATTAATATTACTTGACTAAAGGTAAACATACATGTTTTACGAAAAGTGGTAAAATAATGTGGTTATAAGAATGCCATTTCAAGAATCATCCAATCTCGAATTGCTATCTGCAGGGAATACATAGTCACTTTTATCCTATGCCTTAGCCATGTTTTGATGTGGTATGATGCATAATATTGTGTATAGTATACACTGTTGCTTCTTCTAATTATGACAATATGTAATTCCCATTATGAATCTACATTATTATTCCACTAATCTCTTTGAAAGTACAACAAAATTCAAGGTTTTCTTCTCTCTCCTCCTGTATTTCAGTTCCGAAACTTCCCACAACCAACCTGAACAGTCACCCATTAGCGCATGGCCTAGTCAGCACGGCTTTGAGTTCAGTCCAGAGTATTATTCCGGTAATCTTAATTTCAAAAACATGGATGTTAACTGTTTGCAGTTTTGTGTCACTGAGTCGAAGAATATCGAATGTTGCTCTAAGATCGAGGAGAAAACCAAGGCAGAGGGCGCTAATGAAGAGAAAAATGTCAAAGGAGGCGTAAACCAGATGGATATTCACGCACACGAAGGTCTAGATGAAGGCTCTGGTGAGGATGATACAAGCGATGTTTCGAAGTCAGAAGAAGAAACGCCAAAACTCACCACGCGCTTCCAACAGCCCAAAAGTAAAATGAAAGATGATGATGTTGCAACTGAAAATAATGAGAATGATGACAAGAGTATGGAACCGAAAGAAAAAACAAATAGAAAAAGCCGTCATGATGATGAAAATACGGGTAATAAGAAGAGCAAAAATGAACATTCAGGTGACGAAAAAGACGAAAAGACTAAAGAAGCAAATTCTCAAGAAGACGAAGAAGAAGACGAGGTTGAGACTATGAAATCTTCAAATAGGAAGAATAATGGAGATAAACAAGACGATAAAACTAATCAAAAGAAACAAAAAACGAAATCCGAAGAAATTGAAGGATCCGATGAGAGGCAGGAAACGGTGGAAGAAGAAGAATATGACAGTGATGAAGAATAAAGACAGTGAGAAATACGCGCTGCGCTTCCACGGAAAAATTGACCCTGTTTTTTTTTTTAGCCGTAAATATCTAATTGCCTGCATGATGTTGGGTGGTCATAATTTTTTTGTCTATCATTGGCTCTAAATTTTTAGTCCTTATTGCATCATCTTTCCCTCAAACACTAAACACAGATTTTATTCGTACTTATATTGCTAGACTTATTTTATCATTAGTATTATTTTTACCAGAAAGGATGTAATTATTAAAAAAAATAAACACCAATATGGATTTTTTTTTATTATCATGTTGTGTTTCATTTGAGAGAGGAACCATTAAGAACACATGAGACTACGAGGAAGAAAAAAAAAACTCGGGCGAGTAACTTCAAAGAGATAATTACAAACACCCACATGAAAAAAAAAAGTCTTGTCCAAACGGCAGTTTAAAACACAACTTGCTCCTATAGACACTAGCTAGTCTGACTATAATTAATAACTCATTTGATTTCGGGTATTACCTCCCCCTGTCTCCCCCAACCCTTCTGAGAGGGTTAGATAATAGAGATATAACATATTTCCGTTATCTCCGACTGGGGTTTTAACTGGGCTATAATTGATAATTATCGAGTGGGTACTTTTGTAAGTTTATTTTTTAGCGTTTCTTATTTTAATGGTCGGAAAATGGTGTTTGATATAAAAAATTTAAACAATTACTGATAGCTAGATGGATATTAGAATAATTTATTGTAGTTTTTCTAATAATTTCTACAAGATGCCCACCGAGGCAAATATATCTGTATTACGTAAGATCAAAACTCCATATAACAGTTACTTATAAGCAGATTGATGTAAACAGTTTAATTATTATATTCTTATGCTAATGAATGTCAAATAACATTGTACTATTAAAGTAAAAAATATTTTAATATAAGTCATTATGAAATCTCACCTGAAACATGATTTAAAATTCGCGCTTAAATTACCTTGCATTTCCTAAAAATATTTTTGCTTTATACATCATAAAAAATATAAATCATAATGTAATATATTCGAAATATATACAATAATTTTCAACTGAAGTATTTTATTGTTAATAATAGTAAATATAATCCTGAAATTATTTATTAAGAAATACGAGTCTGCTCGTGACGTCATTTTGTAATTCGTGGCTGTCAGTAGGCAGTGTTTATACTGAGGGAAGGAAAGTGAGCAAGGTCGAGTTATGGGAAATTACCTGTATGGATTTGATTGGTAATATTCACCTCTTTTATTTCACTTTTGCTGTTTTTTTAAAGGATTTTATGTTTTTTTGTGAATTTTGGAACACGGAAGACATTTCTGTTATTGATTTTATTTATTCCAGAGAGAACTTATGGTTAGAAAATTTGGGTGTGATGACGTATAGTTTATTAATATTGTTTTTTTTTTAGTTAAGTATTCTAGTTTAGTTAGAAACCTGGGGTCTATGATTTCCATAGGCCGAGAAACCAAAGGTGTCCAATTTTATGCTATAGAGAAGAACAACTTTCTTGGTAAGTTCTTTGGTTAGCTGAAAATTGGAATCTAACCCATTTGCCTACCATGCATTCTTGGAATCGAACCCATATGACTACCTTACGTTCCTTTAATTTTACCTATACTTACCCTACATTCCTGGTAAAAATAAGCTCTCGCGTAGTTTCATCACATTCACGCTCGAAAATTGGTATATGTTTACTATTACACCCCAAGCGCATTTATTAGAAGCAAATGATCAGAAACCGTATTCCGTTTCCTAAATGGGGTGAACTAAACTAATTTAAGCTAACCTAACCTTATATCAGTTGAATACACATTAAGATAATTACCATCAAACTGTAATGTCAGTTAACACATTGGGGTGTGTAAAAGTAAACATTTACCGGACTAATACTGAGAGAGAGAACAAAACAGCAATGTTTATTTTACTCTCCTCCATTGAATGAAAAGAAAATATAAAACCTTGATAAAATATCTAAAAGTTAATTGAAAAATAACTATTTCAATTATTAACATTTCCTAAGAGAAGAGTGAACTAAACTTACCAAACCAATGTGAAGATTTTAATATATTTTTTTTAAGTGGGGGTGTAAAAGTAAACATTTACCAAAGCTTTAAAAAAAAATAAATAAATAAATAAAGAAATTAGAGCAAAACTTTCACAGTTTTAGTGTATGCTTGCCTTCCCACACCCAAGCACTTTCCTGTACGATACCTTCCCAAAACTTCATTTATGCCTTTCACTGCATTTTGGAAGTGAACTGTAAAAAGCATTCACTCCAGTTAGTCTGTCCATTGTTTATTTACAGCAGCAGGAAAAACTTTCAAGGTTGGTTGAGTCCGTAGCTTTCAGATATTGGGGTACATAAATTATACCCCTGTCTCACATATAAAGATTGAATCCCGGGATATTGAAGTTTTACTTAATATAGATGAAAATATGCCCTATTGATGCTAAGTTTGGGTAAATGTTTACATTCACACATCCCAGTGAGTGAAAATAATTATAGAACATTGGAAAAACGTCTAGATAAACAATAAAACAATAATATCCGTTGTCAACTGGCTAGAGGCGAACTAACTTAACTATACCTAACCTCATATAGTAAATTTCAATAGAACTTGCCATTTTAAGAGTAGTGTGAAGGTAAACTTTGCCAAAGTTTGATTTGTTGGTAATAGTGAATAGTTTAAAATACTTGTCAAATGTGTGGGTAGGAGGGGCATAGGTGAAAAATTGCGTTTTCTTAAGAAAAAACAAAATTGGCAGCATCCAGTTGCACTTAAAGTTGGAGAAATTTGTTTTATGTTTTTAATAACACTACAGTATTCCATTCCTTCTGCCTAGGAATTCACTTAAGCAATTTACTCCCACAAAGCCAAGGCATTCTTTCATACGGATCTCTTGTTTAATCTCCACAAGCGTTAGGTGTTCGTATATGTTATTTAAGAAAAGAAGTCATAGGTAGTACCCATTTATGACTTAAGTTTGTAACAGTGTCATGAAGACTTTATTTGTTGAAGCATCCTGTGTAATAAATAACATTCTTTATATAATATGGATAAGTGTTTACTTTCATACCCTAATTAGGAAAAAACTCATGTGAAATTGATGTATTTTAGTTGTTTTAGGTAGTTCTCTTTATTTTATACTTCTAGTTAACATCCTGGTGTGAGAGCTAACTTTTAATGTAGTATGATTCTAATGAAATTCTTTTTTTAATATGAAACTACCATTGATAATTTGATATTAGTTACAACTTACCAGTATGCTCTCTGTATGTAAGTTAGGTTATATACCGACGCAGGGGGGTAGGTTAGGCTTATTAAGTTTTGTTGGTTTGTGAAGCAATAATATCAGTGGTATATTTGAGAATTAATAAAAAGAAATTTTTTTTTTTTTTTTTTTACCATACTTTTAGTTCATAGAACATAAATAGTAAAATTTAAATTTCCCTCAACCCCTTTCCCAGTAGAGGGAACAGGATTTCAGTCATATCAGGGATTATGCCCGAACAGCTCTTTTGCATTTACATAAGCAAACTTTTCAACGGTTGTGTTATATTTGATATGCAACTTACGGATTTTTTTATCATGCTGAAGTGATTTGCAAAGTGTTATAATACTTGAGATATATATATATATATATATATATATATATATATATATATATATATATATATATATATATATATATATATATATATATATATATATATATATATATATATATATATATATATATATATATATTATATATATTATATATATATATTATATATATATGTATAGAGAGAGAGAGAGAGAGAGAGAGATATTAATTAGAAACTAGGTTTTCGTACTCATTGCTCAATGACTGACGGCAAGATTAACCATGAAGAAATGGAGAAAGTGCGATTGTTTAGACTTTATTTCATTGGTCATCTGGAATCTTGCATCATGCCAAACACCGTGTTTTAATCACCAATAGCTTAATCAATTTCAGCACATACCTGTGTTGATTGCATATTAAACTTACACTGATAGAATTACAAAAGATGGAAGACTGATTACGATGGTTCACCTTCTTGCATAGCAATAAGGCTTAGGTACTCCGAGACAGTTCTGTGTATGTTACTTCATGGTTATGAACAATCCTTCAGGGTTCTTAGTAGTATGTGATGACGACTCGACGAAGGCGTGCGGGGTCTGAGTCTTTCGTGGAGGAGTTGCCGGTGTCTGCCCCTGCAGCAACGCAGAGTGGATTTCAAGGTCAAGCCCAAGCAAATTACGCCCAGTCTTCCTATTCACTTCTCCCTCAGGTACCCTAATGAGACATATTAATTTATTTTTCCTCATTTCTCATTCTTCGTAAACTGTAGTGTAAATATGTGTACTTGAAGCTATTTTTAAAGACGTTAAGATAGCATAATCCTACAGTATGCCATTTTATTGTTTATGTGGAAATCCGCACTGTATTACATTCAGGTGTGTTTAGTTGCATGTACTGTACAGTAATTGTCAATTTAGTACAAGCTATGCCAAGTTAGATTAGTAATCAGAATTAATGGTACTAAGTTACAGTTTCCACTCTAATTACAGGTGGTAAACGCAGTTAATGGAAGTCTGCAGTGGGGTTCACCCTCAACCGCTTACGTTTCTCCTGATCAAGCTTATTACAAGAAAACCGATTCATTTAGCCCCCCTCATATTGTTCCTGGTGCAGTAGCACCCAGTAACCAGCCTTGGCAGCCTGCGGTTCCCTTGTGGAACCCCCAGCAGAGTTCAAACGCTGGCTATGCCACACAAAATAGACTGAATAGTGAATCTGGAGGTACCTATGGAACATATAACAATCAGTGGATTAGTAGTGAAGTAGATAATCTGACTAATAAACAGTGGAATAGCAGTAGAATTGGCAGTAGTGGTGCTCAGTGGAACAAACACAGTGCTTCAGAGTGGTCAACTGGACTTTCCCAATTACCTAACATAGAAGATTCAGACATGGCGTCTCGTGATAGAACGCAAGAATTTGCCAGAATAGTTCGATCGCAACAGGGCAGTCAGACCAATGGTATTCTGCCCCATCAAGATGGTAAACGCCCGAGGGATCTAAGTCGATATAAAGATTTTATGCAGAGATCTAAGTAAGTATATACCACCATCAGTCTGATTTCAGTGTTTTGTTTTGTTTTTTATTATTATTTAATGGCTTTCAGCTCTTTTGTTGTGTATTACACCACACAATATTGCAATTTTGAATGGTACTCTCGTAAGATATTTATGAAACTTAGTTTACCTAATTAAGTGTTCATAAATGAATGCTTTTATTTCTTATGTAAACTGGCCCACTTAGACACAGCGATTTAAGGTATGAACACTTGGCTTTCCTCCATTGATTTCATTCACAAACCTATCCAATAGTACAGATTTTATTACATCACGAGAAATGAAAAAGATAATGTTAATAGAGGAACATGAATATAGACAAACTTCGTAACAAGTAACAATGATGCTTTGCAGTGGAACAACCGAATAATTCTTGATTTATTGTGGTTAGAACTTTTTCATGACCTCTTTTTATTGTTTGTCTTCAAGACATATTCTGCAATGTATTGGGAGTCTGTTGTGCCTTTTGTTTGGAGATATATAAATCTAAATCAGGTACTTGAAAGAATCATTCAATATGTATTTATATCTAATGATCGATTTATGATGATCATTATTCTTCATCTTCTCTAGTTAGGAGATATGAAAGTAGTTTCTATACAGAATGTATGAGTAATATTATCTAAAGAGTATCAAATACACTACATAGAATAGCAGCATTACGTTTTCTGTATAAATTACAATTCTCTTCATGACATGAAAGTAGTTTGTATACAGAATGTATGATTAATTTTATCTAAAGATTATCAAATACACTACATAGAGGTATCATTACGTTTTCTGTATAAATTACAATTCTCTTCAAGAGATATTTTTCTAAAAAAGGTAGGTTATTTACGCTTTTCAGCGAGCAAATATCGTTCTTGAAGCCCTAATATAGATGAGTTTGGCAATATATTATATAATCCTAATTTGCAAGAAGTACCAAATGAGGATATATATTCAGAAATTTGTCTGCTGAGCAATGATACTAAGTTATTTCTTTATGCCCTATTTTCTTCAGTATTAGGCTGAAGTGAGAAAAAACTTTCTTAGACTGTTATTATGTCCTGTTCTTTCTGATTGCATTTGTACTTAAACCGCTCTGAATGTTTTTACACAGTCTGTATAGTTAATGATAACAAATTTTATTATTAAATAGTGTTAATAGTATTCAGAATCATGTAAGGTATGGTAATATGTGTCTGGTTCTTTAAAGATTTAATATTCCAACTTTTTAAAGAGAAATGTTTGTTTCTTTATATCTTACTACTGTGCTTTGCATATCAGAATTATTTTGATTACGTAATATGAATTGTGCACTTCAGGGAATCTTAATACAGTACGTACATATGCTTTCTTAGAAACATAAAGGTGCCCTTCTGGAACATGGCCCTAGGGAATGTTCTGAAATATTTATGTAAATTATGTGAGGCCAGATCTTGAATATGCAGCACCTTTTAGGAGGCCACACTTGAAAAAACATATTAATAAATTGGAGAATGTTCAAAGACACTGTGAAACTTGTGACAGAGATACACAATCCCAGTTATGAGGATTGCTGTAGGAGTGAGACTTATCATCACGGGAAGCTTGAAGGAAAGGGGGGATATGTAAATGGTTTTTAATTTCCTCTGTGGTTTTGACAGAGTAGACAGGGAGCGATATTTTCATATGGGTGGTCTTAGAACTAGAGGTCACAGTTTGAAGCCTTGTATGAAAACTTCTTTGCAGGATGTAAGGAAGTATTATTCTATTGTAAGAATAGTTAATGACTGGAATTTTGTACATGAGGAAGCAGTAATGCTAACTGCATTCATAGTTTTAAGGACATAGACAAGTATCACTGAGTAAAAAGATTAAACGATACAGGAGACGAGGAGCTACGCGCATAGGACTCATTCCTGTAAGCACAGTTAGGTAGATACGATTGCTGTGATCCCCCCTTGTACTGGGTGGCCTAGTCAAAGCACACAACACCTGAATACAGCTCAGAATTTCTTAAAATAATGTCACTTGCTCTTTGATATACCTTCATCTGTACTTGACAAGTTTATTCGCACTTGAATTATATCTTCGTCTTGTTAATGATCATCTTTTCACCATTTTTTAATTTTTTCAGATTAATTGGAAGAAATATTTCAAGCACATATGCGAAGTTGGAAAAGCTAACACATTGTAAGTTTAATCTTGTAATGTCGTAATTCAATATCTGAAACGTCATTATGTAGTTTTGAAGCTGCAGATGTAAAATATCTTCTAAAACAGATTTTAAAAATGACATATATGTATATCTTTCTTACTTTGTCAAAACAAGATTAGTTTGGTAATGTCTTCAAAAAAAATTTGATTCTTTATGACTTATCATTTATACTGAGTCTTAATATGCCTGTTGAAGTAACTTACTATATAAGCAATACGCCATTTTCCAGTGGCGAAAAAGAGATCTTTGTTTGATGACAGCCACGACCATGAAGTCCAAGAATTAACCGGCATCATCAGACACGACTTGGCATCCCTTACTAAACAGTTGACTGATCTTCGAAACCAATCAAGAGTGGCTTCTCCCAATGGAACGAGCGCTCACCTCCAGAAACACTCCTCTAATTTAGTGGGTTCCCTTCAGACCAAAGTTGCATTCATTACACAGAAATTTAAAGATGTATTGGAAGTGAGAACAGAGGTGAGTTGGATCATTATTTTTTTGTTGAAGACATTTATGACGCATTGCTGCATTTTCTTCATCTCTAGTCTTTCTTATATTTATGTATTGTGAATGTTAAGCTTACCCAATTTTGCCGATGAAATCTAAGTAGTATGTTACTCTGAATTGTAATAGTATATTTTCATAAACAGACGTAAGTTACTTATGACATGATACTTGCAATATGTTTATTCATAAGGGTATTCTGCTTGGATTTTCCAGAACTTAAAAAAACAAGCTGAACGCCGCGATCATTTTACTGGTGGTGCTGTCAGCGGAGAGCTCCCGCCTGGAGCAGTAGCAGGTCATCACCAGGGATCCGTGTTGCTAGCGGACGAAGCTGCAGCGTATACCGGTGGCACAGAACCCAGTAGAAGTAATGGGGAAGTAGCAATTAACTTAGGAAATGGTGGGGCATATCACCAGCAGCTGCAGCTCATGGAAGAACAGGATACATATTTACAAAGTCGAGCGGATACAATGAGAACCATCGAGTCAACCATAGTAGAATTGGGTCAGATGTTCACACAGCTAGCCACTATGGTCAAAGAACAAGAGGAACTAGTTCATAGGTATGTGTGTGGTACTTTCCAGCGTTCTACCAAGTTGACATTTCTCTTGCAATTCCTCTAGTTTTTTAGCATTTCTTTTTCTAGATTACATTGATAAAGGCTTCTTTCTCAGTAGCATGTCTTTTTTTTTTTTTTTTTTTCCTGCATACGTCTAAAAAGGTTATCCAGTTGTGTTAAATTTATGGAGACAGATTACTTATGGCCAAGGGAGATTTTTAATGTTTTTTTCTGCAAAAAAATAATCATACTGTAAGCTCTCCATTTCAGTATTTGCTTTATTTAGAAGTTACATATACTAACTCATGGCAAAGGCTGAGATATTTTTTATGTGTGATTGATGTCTTGCAGCACAACCTATAAAATTTCTGGAGAATACTGTACATTTGTATATTGTAGTTAAAATTTTTCGTATACTGTTATATTGATAAGTGTGGAGAGAGTAATAATATACATAGCTCTTACATATTAGTGAGTACTTGTATGCCTTGTGGTCTCAATTATTTGAGGTGTATGTTGATTGTAATGGTCACAGGCGGATGAGTTCTTCAAATTGTCAATGTATATGTTACTTTATTCTATGTGACTTTCTTATTACCGGCAAATTGCTTTTCAGGATTGACGCCAATGTAGAAGATGCCGAGCTCAATGTGGAAGCTGCTCATTCGGAACTTCTGAAATACTTCAAATCTGTTTCTTCTAATCGAATGTTGATGATTAAAGTCTTTGGTATAATGATCGTGTTTTTTGTTATATTTGTAGTTTTTATGGCATAAGACACTTTGTGATATTAGCCAACATCTTTTGTGAATAATATCAGAGTACAGAACACTTTTATCTTGTTACGAACTACGTTGTTAAGGATTAAAAAATGTATCCGCTTGTATATACGAAAGGATATAAATGTTTTATATGAAAGATTTAAAAGAAAAAACAGGAAGGGACACATTGTGGAAAGGTTGTCTAAGGAGAGCCATATTATATTTCTATTTAGTTGGGTTTTTAATTACCATGTAATACGTTTTTCATTTCTGATACTGATCCATCATGTTTAATCTGTTTAGTTAATTGTAGAATACCGTTGCCTGCCTTAAATTTTCTTTTTCCTTGTAGTAGTTTGTTTCTGCTCTCGTAGATATAAAAGCCTTTCCATGAACTGTAATATATCCATTATGTATTATTATTATTATTATATCTTGTAATTTATTTGCCTTGTATATTATACTAGTATCTTATATATTTTAGATTATGAAATTTACTTTAATTATGTCACGGTAACTTACCACATGCAAAATACGGTGGGTTTCAGTAATATTTTTTTTTTCCTACATCTTGTATTCATACATAAAATACCATTTATCAGATATCATGGTTGTACAAGGAGAACTGATATGTCCAAGCTTAATAAATATTATTACTCTTTTGATATTTTTATTATAAAACCATTTGAAATGCATCGATATATACTGTACATTCTTTCATTGTAAATATACTTAAATGAATGGTATTTCAATTGAAATTTTTTTTGCAGGATCATGTTAACTTTCTCATTGAAATCCAAACCAATCACCTTAGGCATATAATGGTGTACTCATTGTGCTTGTTGGGTTAATAAAGCACATGAGGGACACCATTGCCCTCTCCTTTTTATCCTCTATTGGATCTCCATAGCAAGCTCCTAGAATGGAGCCAGGCATTTTATCTTGCTGTCATATTTATTATCCTGGTTTGGTTTCAAGAAAGTAATAGAGTTCTCAAGTGATCTACATGCTTGGAAAGAATGGGTTGTCATCGATTTATGAGTGAGTAAATGGCTGGCCAATAAATAAGGTATAAACTGGTTTTTTACCAGGAGGAACATTGATTCTCAGGAGGTTTCAAGGCATATAAAGATCAGAATGAAATAAAACTGGCAATCTTGACGAAGTGTGACAGTGTGAAGCTTGCTTGTGAAAGATGCGAAAACACAGCAACTATGGTTTTTATTTTTTGCAGTGTGCAAGTAGTATATTTGTAGTCTTGTAATCCACACTCTCTCATATTCGCACTACACAAAGATAATAATGTATTAAACTTACTTTCATATGCCTGAACAATTTAAGTCTTAATGTTTTAAGTGTTGACCTTGTGAGTGTAGTATCTAGTATGGCACTCTACATTATCTTGGACCTGTTGAGAATATTTGTTATATTTTTATATAATTACGCACATTACATAACGAGAACTGGTATGATACTACGTTACTCTGCTTAATGTCTTGGTTATTTAATTTATTTTACTTATATTTGTTCTGTAAATATAGATTTTACTTTGTTGTATCACTTTTGTTTATATAAGTGACTGGAGTTTGAATTTGGTAATAACAAAGGAAAAATACATTTTTGAGTATTCCACGATCATTTCTATTAAGAAACACATTGAAGAAGACAGATGGAACTGATCAACACTTGAAAGTTATTGTAATGTTCCTGATGAACAGAAACATTGTAATATGTTCTACTATTACTGCTACTAAGAGTAATAACAGTAATATTAATAATAATAATTACAGTAATAGTAATAGTGGTAATAATAATACTATATATATAATTCCGTAATATATGTTATTTGCATAAGTTACGATGCTGGATTTGTGATTTTGGAGTATTGTTGCTTTCCTCTTTTTCTGTGTTTGTATCACCCAGGATATCTTACAAGATATATTGCTCACATTAAGAAATAGGATAGCAAACCCATTTCTTTTGTAGTTAACCATCTCCCAGCAATTCTGTTATTTCTTAATTCTCATGCTCTACTCCTGACATTCTAATTATTTATACTAATTTGAGTGGGCGCACTGTAGCTTCTCTGTAGTTACCCGTCTGCCAGACATACTATTTTTTCTTAGTTTTCTCGAGGTGCTCCTTGCATACTCCTACATATGCTGCTTCACGCACACATCATTTGCTATTAATGTCATTCTTATCATTACAGTATAATTATTATTATCGGTTAAGATTCGTTTTATGCATGCCTTCCATAGCCAACCCAAGAAATCAGTGTTACCACCACTTACTACAATGTTCAGGGCTGATGTATAAATACCCAAATTCACCCTATAAGGTAGGTAAGGCTGCAGATTTGAGCTAGGTTACGTTTGTTGGGTTAGATTAGGCTAGGTTAAGTTAGTTAGATGTAAGTACCCACCAATTTTAGCCCCAACACAAAAAGTAGTGATTTCCGAAGGAAAAAAATATCACCTTAATTCAAAACATAGTGAAATTTATCAGATAAAAAAAAAAATAGTTTAGTCCAAAAAGAAAATGCGGGCACAAAACAAATTTTAACCTAATTATTATTATTATCATTATTATTAGTAGTAGTAGTATTAGTATTATTATCATTATTACAAAAAAACGTGAAGAAATAAAATTCTTGAATTTGTTTTAACCCATGGCCCATATATATTTCTACATTAATTTGGTAAATTAAATGAAAATGACGAATAAAAAAAAAATGTAATGGATTCGGTTTTACGTCACGAACTCCCTTTTCTACTAAGGGCTAGGACGGTTGCCTTCTTACGAAGGACTTGTAAGGTGCAAAATTTCTTCTTCGCCGGAGAGAGAAAATTTTGTGACTCGTATTAAAATCAGTTGCAAACGTCAGGATATCATCTATAAATTTTTAGCAAATGTATGGAAAAAATATATCTATAATGAGTTAAATCATGTTTACTTGTGCTATTTGTATTATTATATAGCAATATAAAGTACTTCTATACGCATAAATTGTTTAAAAATTGTATAGACAAATCTGCAACCTAAGATTTAATTATTTAAACTGCTTCATGTAGTCCAAAGTTTAAGGTTAAGATTTATAATGATTAGCTTAAATCGAAGTGCATATTGATGAGAAAAAAATAGTTAAGAGAATCCCAATCCTGTTTCATTTATGGAGAAGAGCCGGTCCAAAGGCTGTCCCAAACCCTTTACAATGTAATAAATTAATAACAAGTCATTTGACAGATGTAAGTCTGTGTCTGTCACTCGGAAGGATATTTTGCCGTCATTTACGTTATGGATTCAGACTCTGTAACAGATGTAGAGAAATTAAATTTGGATTTTCCACCTGAAGTGGTCCAAGCGATTCAGGAAGTGAGTATTTAGTCAGTAATTTTCCAAACCAGTTGATTTGTGGGACGGGAAGTCGGGCATATATTTTCATATTTTTTAATTAATTCATTTCCCCTTTTAATACTTAAAAGAGTTGTAGGAAAGGAATATATCCCCTTATTGCTTAGCGATGTACTTTCGTAATGTGCATGTTTGTGATGTATTTAAGGTCCAGCATCCACCCCTAGGGTGTCCAGGCCGTGACCGATGATAAAGTCAGTGGTAAACATTTTCAGGTTAGGTTAGACTTATTTCCTATTACTGTTTTTCTATGACTTTTTTTTACCTCGATTCGTCCCGCCAGAATTTGCAGTTATTAGTTACTAGAAAAAAACTGATAACTACTGCCGTATACATATCCTTGAAGAAGCAAAATATTTGGTAATGTTTTTAAGATGCGCTGCTGTATATTTGGAGTTCACGTATTTGGTAAATTTTTAATATTTCACCCGTCTACCTCTGGATGTGATATTTGTTTTTTCTGTGGTATTTGATGTATTATAAAGGAATTTGACTGTTAAAACCGACGGAATTTATTCCTAACTTAACCTTACCTAATCTAACTTTGCTTAACCTATTTTATCTTATCCTGACCTAACATCCTATCGAAATCTAAGCTATCCTATCGTATCCTAATTTTACCTAAAATGAGTAATGTACGACGATTTTGAAGGTCATAGTCGGTAAAAAGGTATCATAATGTATTGCATGTACTTAACATAGAATAATTTTTCATGAAGGGTGTAGTAGTAAAAAAGTACCTCATATATTTCCGCATGGTTTAAGGTCTATAGGCATGATTCAAAACGAATTGAAGCTTTATTTTCATCGAAAATATATAGGTATGATATTGAAATACGGCCGCAACCATAATAAGAAAAATCGTGACCACAAGTTATAAATGGTAAACAAACCCATTTAGACAAAGTACGTATTTTTGGGTGGGAGAGCAGAAAATGTATATTCTAACGTAATCTATCTTTATAGGCTATTTATGTATGGTATATATGCGAGTCAATCCCTAATGAGGGGAACAGCTTCTTTGGACCCCCTCCATTTCGAACTATCTTGAGATTTTTTTTTCTTTTTTAATAAACTGTTCTTTTTCTTTTTATTTAATATAATGTCCCCCTTATGTATGTTAAGGTCAAATTAGAGGTATTGAAAATATGAATGTGATCTGAATCAGGTGATATATCAGATATTTCATGACTTGTACCTTGCAAAAGAGCCTCATTTTTAGCTTCTTAAGATGGATATTGTGTAAAGTTAAATTAAGCTCTATACTAGTATATGTGGGAAAGCATGGCAAGCTTAGGCTATGATAGAAAGAGTTTGTGAGGTATAAAATTAATAAATATCAAATGATATTGGTAACATCATGTCTACCTTACCCATTAGCCTATTAAATTGGATATAAGACAGTTTTGATTCCAGCATACCTTCTATGCTAGATCAAGAAGAGCCGAGGAATGTTTTAGTTACAATTAGGTTAGTGTAGAATAAGAGAAACAGGAAAGTTTTCTGTTACTGATATGTTAGTCATTGCGCATATCTTTACAAATATATATGTTAGTATGGAAAGCTTTAGTAATAGGTATGTTAGTGTGATAAGTTCAGTAAGAAATACACTAGTTAAGTGCAGAGACTTTAGTAAATAAGTGTGGAAAGGGTTAATTACAGGTACGTTAGTTAGATTAAAAAATTTTAATAACAGGCAGGGTAGTGCGGAAAGTATTCATAACAGGTATGTTAGCCAACTTATATTCTAGCCTAGATGAAGGAATGACTATGGAAGAATGTTAATACAGCTAGAGTACGTACTTACCTTTAGACACGTTAAGGACAGGGAAGATTTTTGTTGTAGTTACATTACTTAGTTTACCTAATACCTAGAGCAAGGATATGTTGAAGGTTTTAGTTCCAGTTAAAATTGCTGTGGTGTAAACAGACTGACTGTAGTCATCTCTCTGAAGGCTTTATTTTCTACTAAATACTGTCAAGAAAAAGCTAAATAAATTTGTAGTGAAGTTGATCAAAATAAGACTCGAAAGGAGCTAAGATATAAAAGTTTCCAATTGGTTTAATGTATGATGAAAAGTTTTCCAGTTATTACTTGGGGTTTTTTTTAACTTCAGTGTCGAATTGTTGTTTGTAGTTTTCATTGCATTAAAAACGTTTTTCCTTCAAGAGGAGAATTACTAAACTCTGAACTTTTCTATCACTGATTTTGTACATCCAACTTTATATGTATGTACCTTGCCGAATGGCCAGGGGCCACCACTTAAGGGATACCAATATCGTTTCCTCTCTCAAAAAAACTCCTTCCAAGAGAAATTTAATACTGTTTAGTAACCTTCTCTAACTTATATCATCTAGCAACCTTACTGTAACCCAACTTATTCTTTTGCAGTGAAGTGCTCACTTGTAGTTGCCTTGAATAATATTCTAACTCCAGTGATACCAATATTTTATCCTTGAAGAAGAACATGACCCAAAGTACCATACTGATTTTACCTACCAACCTTAACTAACTCAGTGTGTGTTGGTAATCGTTTTTCTAAAAATGTGAAAAATGCTTGATCTAACTTACCCTAGCTTAAGTTACCTAATATCCATATCCACCCCAATCATGTTGAGAAGTGTTGCAAATACAGCACTTAAGTTGATGTTGATTGTTTAACACTGTGAAAAACTAAGATATCTGCCAGAAATGATTCATCATTTGTAATTACTTACACGTTTGCAGTTAGCTTGAGATTGCAAAAGTTTGCAGATTTTTTGCCATTTTACATAGCTTAACCCACACTTGTAAAAAATGAGAAAAATAATTTCCATGATTTGCCACACTTTCATTAAACATTATGATACTCATTACCCTTTTAAACTTTGATTTGTTTATATGCATATTTTAGTATTTAAGTGTATTGGATGAAGATATGGTAGATTAGTCTCATGAACTTAATCTACAGGATGACCTTTCAAAATTATGTAATGTAGCACCAAGTACTCTCTGTTGCCATCAGTGTACTAGTCTAATGTGCCCATATGTACAAAAAGTGAAATTGTAACATTTTGGAAACTAACATTATGAACTGGTGGTCGGAGGACAGTTGTAAGTCTTGATTCAAATTAGATAATAAAAATACTTTAGTAGATTTGATAAATTCTGGTAAAATAACTTGAACAATTAATTCTCTACACCAATAAAGATTATATAATATGCATAGAAAGAGGGCAAAGGAAACAAAGTGCTAAAACTAATGGGATTTGGAGAATATGTAAATAAAATGATGTCTTTGTCTTTGTGTAATTTTTTGTACTTCTCTCAGTTGATCACTTTTATACCTCCACAGATCCTGCCTAGTGATGATCCCTTCGATGCGCCTGATTTCAACACCGTCGAATATATAAATTCCAGGTTCCCTGCAGAACAATCACTTCACCATATTGATGATGTATTGGAGGAGATGAGATTAAGAATCACTTCTACTGATGATCAGATTCGTACTGTAGTCAGATCCTTGACAAATGTTGACCAGGTAAGTTGTAACTGTACGTGCATCTTTCAGGTATCTGTTTATTTCTTGTACAGTGCAGTGCAGTGAATACAAAGCAGAATTGTGCCATAGTTGAATATTTTACAGATGTAGACCGGGTAAGTCTTCAGGTACTTGAAAATTACATGTTCTTTATCTGTTTTGTTATCATTACTTTGTGTGAAAACACAGAATATTCCTCGACATGTATTTAAATGTAAACTTTTTTTTTGTATTCTTAGCCATTATTTACAAGTTTTAATATGAATTTACTGTACAGTGTATCAAAATTACTCAAAACTTCACACACTGTTCACGGCATTAATGCATAGTGCTTTGATAGTAAATTACCATTTTCTTGGAATTTTAAAACTACAGCAGTTTATAAAAAGAATTGGATGATATTCAGCATTCAAAGAGAATTATTATATCAGAAATCCACAAATACCTTAATTATTAGCATTCCACTTAAAAAAATTCTTTTCGAATGTGATAAAGCAGTGATTCCCAACCTTTACACCTTGGAGGAAGCTTGTAATAATATTTCATATTCCAAGGAACCCCTGTGTCACCAGACTTGTGGAGTATGAATGAAGGGTGTGTCCCGCACTGGCAATAACACTAAATTTTTCTTGATTCTGTACATATTATTTGCTCTCGTTACTATATGCATTTTACTGTTTGACATATACGAGTATGTTGGTGTCTGGAATGTGTTTTTGACATGTTGTTGAGTAGGAATTATGAATTAAGATCACTGTCATTTTGTAATAGTACATAATTATTTTATGGTTTCTCGTGGAACCCCGGTTGAGAATCAGTGTGATAAAGTATAACATTTGACAAAATGTTATACTTTTAATCTTTTTAGCATAGTCTTTTCTGTCCTATTAGGTACTGTAAATAACATAATTAGTTTAAATGAAATACAGTTTTGTATAATTTTCTAGGATGGTCGAGCTTCGTTGCTAAATGCGCAGGAGGCTATTGGGGAACTTTTTTCCAGGTTTCAAGATATAAAAGTAAGTCTTACAGCACATTTTATAAATTAGTCACATTGCGGTTGGACCTGTCATGACAGAATTCCCTGATGCTATGCCTTTGTCTCAATTGTTTGTGTTAATTTGCCATTTTTAATGAACTTAAATCATAGCAACAGATTTTTCATGGTATAAGACAGGTATGGCATATTATGCAGATTAGAAATCTGCTATGTTTTTGAGAAGCAGACTACTAATTATATAGAAGAGTATAGTGAAATATGTGAAAATATCTGAGGAACATTATCAGATAAAGTTGTCTTAAGTAGCTTTCATTAGTCATAACCTTAAAGGATATTAGAATTTATCATAATTATAGAGATATTGTATTTATATGTAATAAATTATTTGTACTATTCCAAAGCTTGGTGTATTTGTCTCATTGATATTAGACATACTTCAGAAAAAGCTAGGTAAAGAGTAAAATGTCAATTTATTTTTTATTAGCATGTATAGGGGATCCAAAAAGCAGTGTATCTTGTCATGGCAGAGTCAACATCTCTTCTTTTAAGAGTAAAAACCCAGTAAAGGATATTTAATGCTTAGTTTGTGCTGGACAAATTATAATTAGCTCATTCTAGTAAGGGGATTACCTTGTAATATACATTAATCAGTGCAGATAACTTAAAAATATCAGAAAACCATAATTATATTAAAAAAATAAAACTCTTACAAACAACTAATTAACATTGTTTATTTATAATAGTTATCATAATGATATTTGGAGTCCTCTGTATTACAAAATGAGCCTTGCTCCTTTTTGTCATGCAGGAGAGAGCAGGGGAATCCGAACAGAGAGTCAAGGAAATTACTAGGGACATAAAACAACTAGACACGGCAAAAAGGAATCTCACGACTTCCATCACAACTCTCAATCATCTTCAGATGCTTGTTGAAGGGGTCCAGAAACTTGAGTAAGTGAAGCACAAGTTTCCAGAGTTTTATATATTTTGAAAACAAATTTTATATCCGTACTACAGTTCTTTGGGGACCATGATAGCGGAGTGGTTAGCGTGCTCGACATCAGACTTGACAGACCTGCCATCAAGACCACCATGGTAAGCTAGGAAGGGCATCGTATCTTAATTCCGTCACACTTTATCAGGGAACAGTTGTCAAATTGATCCCACTGACGGGCTGAAAAGACTACCTGAGTCGAAACCTTTGTTTTTTTTAACTTTAATCTTCAGTTCTTAATCTATGGAGTGTGGTAACTCAATGGTTAGAGCACTCATATCGGGAGGGCTCAGATGCATGATTGAGCCCACATTGTGGCATTAGAAAGGGCATCCGACCTTAATTCTCCTGCTGCGCCTGTCCGTATCCTCCCCAATTCTTCTTCTTCGTCTACATCTTTTCCCACTTTAATGTGGGGTCGATGTTTCTGGGGATTAATAGTGACATAAAAAGCAGATAACAACTTCAGCAACTATTTCAGATCTTTATCTGCTAACTGACTTTCCAGATTAGTCCTTGTATAATCATTTTCTTCGAAGTTGATATAACTTGAGTTACTTTTTTATATAAACAGCTTAGGATTGGAAGTTATAAAAGTCCTTCCATTGTTTTTTGGTCTTTATTCCCCATGACAAGTCAAGAGTATAGGGTACTTCGCACAACTATTGCTTTCAGATATCTGATTTCCTGTCCATTCCAAAATATATATACAGTATATATATTTAGGCACGGAGTATGGCATCCTGAAAGCATTTTGGTAAAAACTGTCTCTTATTGCTAGTTTCAGCTGAATTGGTGGACAACATCTCATTGGAATCTTATGAGGAGGATTTTACCCGTGCTTTCTACATGTGTTATTATTTTCTGCAAAATTGTAAACCCTCAGTTGTAGCAGCTCCTATCATCATTTATATTGTCTAGTTTCTGTTTTCTTGTTGATTATCGCTATTTTAGATTCATTTTTGTCTCCTCAAGAATTTATGTGCCCCCAGTTTGTGTTAGTCTTTGTGGTGGCTTGTAGTATTATTATTGCATTAGCCAGCTTGCTTTCTCGTTTCTTTTCTATTAGGTGTTCTTATTAAGCTATTATTTTGGGGGTTTGGGGATGCTCTATTTCTCAGTGGTTATTACTTTTTTTTTATACATATATTTGATTTGCTGTCATCGTTTGAGGCTGCACTATATACTCCACCTATAAGGAGCTTCTCTCCTTTATGCTTTTCCCTATGTGTCTCCTGTCCATGTTGTCAGTGTGTCGTCCAGTCTCCTTTCAGGTTTGATATATCTCAACATAATTTTTTGATAAAGTTACTCTTGGTAGGTTTCCACCTTTATATTTCTTGCCAGTCTTAAGATGATAAGATATTAAATTTTCTTATATTATTAATTTTGATGAACACAGAATACTTTTCAGTCTTTGGTGTACAGACTGAGTTTATCATTTTGTAAAAATTTTGCAGAGCTTTAAAGGCTCGTCGTGAGTATGGAGAAATTGCAACGCTTCTACAGGGTGTGATGAATGTACTTGACCATTTAAATCGATATAAGCATATCCCTCAAGTAGCAGACTTGTCTCGCCAGGTAAAATTTTATTTATTTAGTACTGTAATATCTCTAAAATTAATTCATGAATACAGATTTTCTTGTGGTAAGGATTATAAATAATATGTCACGTGCTGTGTATAAGGTTATATTGCAGAAAAAGAGATTTTGCAACATTGATAGTGTACAGTACTCAGCGCAGACAATTGGAGTGACATCTTCATGGTCCAGAATAAAGTAGTACATATAGTGTACAATTTTTACTAGTTTGCTTTGCATTATTCTCATCATTTATACTTCACTACTTTGAGGTTAGTTTGTATATATATATATATATATATATATATATATATATATATATATATATATATATATATATATATATATATATATATATATATATATATATATATATATATATATATATATATATATATATATATATATATATATATATCCTCAGGTTGATCAGATTCGAGGGGAGCTGGAGAAGCAGATTTTGGAGGACTTCCATCGTGCGTTTCATGGGCCAAATGCTAGACGATTTGCTCCAACCAAGGAACTTGCTGAGGCTTGTCTTGTTGTATCAGAGCTGGATCCTAAAGTCAAGTACGTACTGTATCTGTTTCAAGCAAGCAATTGTTTTGTATAAATTTATTATAGCTCTTAACTAATAATATTCTTTTCTCTCCCGTTTGTGGTACTGAATGCTCTATTGTATGTCATAAGATTCTAAGTCTATAAAGGTGATCATAACATCAGTGTAAAAAACATAAATAGGTTATAATTTGTTGGCTCAGTATTATATATATCTTTGTAATGTGTTTAATATATACATATATACCATCTTTATGAAGTAGACATAATAAAGCACTTGAAATGCAAAGCCATGCTGTGGAAGATTTTAAAGCTTGGTTATAATCTTGTTCATTACAAAGATTATGTGGAATGGATGCCTCCCACTTAATACATAAGAATACAGCTTGAAGGAAGTGATATTCATATATATACATTTAATGTTGTGGTCACCCTACTAGGATGCGAGATAACTTAAATATAGAAATAGTAGCAGAACAATTATTTTAATTTTGCGGAGCTTTGTCTTTAAATTGGAGTCGGTTTATGCAAGAAAGCTGTATACAGGGAGAGTTTGTTATGAATTATATGGGACATACAGCATTATTTATATATTTTCAGACGTACCATTATTGAAGATGTAATTAAGACGCAGTTAGCCGAGTATGAAGTGTTGTTTGCCGGCGGGGAAAGTGATGCTTGGTTGACCAAAGTCGATCTCCGTCGCAAGTGGCTATTGAAAACAGCTGTAGAGTTTGAGAAAACCCTCGCTGCTATGTTCCCACCGTCTTGGCAGGTTAGTTGATTGAATTCCAAATTGAACTACTAATTTTATATATATTGTTTGGTTAAAAGTTTTTATTTTATGAAGTAATGGTGTTGAAAGATTAATAAATTAATGTACAGTATTGTGTGATATATATTCTGTCGAGCTTAAGTTAATAGAAATTTGTTTTTGTTTCGGTTATACAATATACCAGAATATTGCACTGGATTTTTGTAGTGTCTTGGAAGTACTTGGTGATATTATAATCTGTGTACAATTTATACTTAGGATAGTATAAAATACCTAAGTTAGTATAGTATAGTAAATCTTCATTTGAATCTAAATATTTTTTTTTCTATGAGTGTGACATCAGGACGGGCCAAAAAATAAAATAAAATTGCCCTCATTGAGCCTGAACACGAAGAAAACAAAGTAAAAAGAAAGAGATGGAGGTTTCTGACTTGTCAGATGTGAAGGGGTACTAAGAGATTCGTTACAAATATTCAAGAATATATGGTGTTGATGTAGGCATAGCAAAAGAACCGTAACTGAAGTAAGACTTAACATTGAACTGTCCTGGACAGTCCTATCTAAGTGCAAAAGACTTTTGAACTTAAGCTACAATATTGCATTTTATAGCCTTATAACCTTTCTTAAGTTTTCTGTAAAATTTAATATTTCATTTGTAATCTTTTATCAGTTCTTATTTCTTTCATATATTCCAACATGATCCAATATTCTGCTGAAGCTACGATGATACCCACAACTGCAAGAAAAAGAAAAGATGCTTGTCAACTATTCTAAAAGATATAATTTGGATAGAATAGCGCCTATATTATTTTAATCTTTTTTCAGGTCCCAGCACGACTCGCTCTTTCATTTTGTGAAGTCACGAGGTCTCAACTATCTCGTGCAATGGAACTTCGATCTCAGGATATTGATGTTGGCACGCTTCTTCACGCCCACAAGGTTTTAATTTATTTTTATTACAGTTGACATAAATTAGAAACTATTTATAGTTCCTCTTTTTTAGCTCAATAGATATAGCATCTTGCTCACAACCATAAGGTTCCGAATTCAACTTCCCAGAGTAGTTTGTACAGCTTCTCGTTGATAGAGCCACTTAAAGTGAAGGAGAATGTATTGGCGTTTTTTGAGTGATGACTCCTATTACCTCAGTGGGTGTAATGAGTGAGTGAGTGCTGTTAGATGTGTGGTTCTATGGTAATGGTAACTTTGTGTGCTTGGGGTTTGATATTCAAAAGCTGTTTTCATGCAGCTCTCAGATCAAAAGAAGTAAATGTTAAGTTTGGAGTGTATAGATGAATACTGAAAAGTACATAAAATATATGGATGCATTAAAGCATGTTCAACTATAATAATGTTGGTTACGATACAGACTGAATCAATGTAGTTGAAGACTTGTACATTATATTGTACAAATACTATAGTTTTAAAGCTATTATAAATATAATAATACAGTGTAACAGTGTATACTTGTATTTAAATTTACATTCCCTTTGTGACTTACTACTTTTATTTTATTGACAATTTACTGACATTAGAAAATTGTTTTGCAATTAAATAAATCTTCGCTTCAAGTTACATATTTAACAAGTTAAGAAAAAGAAATGTGAATTGCTATTTGGATAAATCATATCAGGGGTGAAATGATTCAAACAAAGATCTTAGAAATAAAAACCTTCATATCTTCACAGTCAGGTGTGTTAATAAGCTATTAATCAACTGATCATCACGATATTCTTGTTTGAATTTCAACCTTATCTATTGTAATCAACTTTTAACTTAGAGTTTGGAAGTTTACAGTGCCTTTACTTAAGAGTAAAATAAGTACAGTACTATAGTAAGATTATTTGCCATTTGATTTTGTGTTGTTTCTCAGGTAATGTCAGAGTTAGAAAGTCTTCTTATCAGAAAATATGCGGGATTCCAACCCTATGACCGCACTAGGACATCCACATCTACTAATCCTTTTGAAGTGAGTAAATGGCTTTTTTTTTTCATAATTCTCACTTTTTCCCAGAAGATTCAGTGGGGTGACCTTAACCAGAGGAAGAAAAAATAAGGCTGACAACCAAATTAGGATTTATTTATTCTTATATTTATATAGTTATCATATTGTTTCCATTTGAAGATATATAGATAAATATTCAATGTTATCTTGGAGTGGTTCAGGGTTGATGTTCATGCATGTAGAAGTGATGTTTTATGCGCCCTGGATCATAGTAAGTAATGGAGGGGAAAGTATTTTGCACCTGTTTTCCATGTTTAAGGAAGCACGTAAAAGGGATAAGAAAGTAGTGGACGGCAGTCCTTGGCACCTTCTCTTTATAGTTTAAGAGTCGAAGATGGGCAGACTCCCTCAATTCTCCAAATCAGTTATGACTATATTGCTACCATGAGTGGAATATTGTGTCTGACTGCTTTTGATCATTATTAAAAATATTTCCATTCAAAGAGCTTATTCAAATTGGTACAGTATATGGCAATATATCGCTCTCTGTATTGTTGCTTATATTAAGACTGTGCTTTAAATTTAAGTAAATAATCCATTACAAAATATTTCCTTTTCTTATTCTATGGTAATTTTTTATATATCGTAATCTTTTTACAGGAAGAACCAAGCAACAAAGTTGAGTCCAATCCCTTTTTGGAGAGTGAGGGTGCAGACACGCCAATATCGCCATTTCAAGGAGCAGTTTGTCGCTGTTTTCAGCCATATCTGAGAATATATATTGAAAATGTTGATAAGTATGTATTCAATGACTAAGGATTTGATTGATATATTATGAAAAATTTATTATTTTATTCATGTAAGTTTGGTTGAGATTTGTTTTTTCTAGTCCAGCAAGGTAAAAGCAATTCAAAGCAGAACTAGTAATATAATACCATTGAATTTTTATCCTTTTATAAGTTAGCCAATCAGGTTGTGTTCCTTTATTAGGCGTGTGAATGAGCAGATTGAAAAGTTTGCTAATGATATGAAGAACTACAAGTTCGAACACATCGATGCCGAAGAATCCAACGTAGTGCCTTGTTGTGGAGAACTTTTCACCATATATAAGGTAGACATTTGTAGTACTTTACAAGGACTGTATTATTTATATAATTATTATTTACTATATTTATACAGTACAAGTATTATCTATATAGCTCTGCTACTCTGTTCACTCTAGACCAGTGTTTGTCTTAAGGTTTTTAATTTAATTCCCCATTTAAAGGTTGTTAACTTATCAGCTCAGTGCCGGTCCCAAGCCCGGATAAATGGGGAGGGTTTTCAGGATAGTCCTAGCAAGACACTGGAAGAAAACCTCTTTGCTCAAGCAACGCATGGCTGACCAAAATGTAATGACCCTCAGTCCCCAGCAGCCCTTTGATGGGCAGAGGGTGCTAAGAATCCCTGGGTTCGGACGGATAAATCGGACTAACAACCACCAAAACAGTGCACAGAACTTCTAAGGGAAACGCTTCAATATCGCCACTGTAAATGTAGCAACCATGAGAGGAAAAGAGGAGGAAATGGTGGATGTTATGAAAGAAAGAAAGATAACTATAATGGGACTGTGTGAAACAAGGTATAAAGGCAAGGGAGACAAGAAAATACATGATAACTACAGACTTTTATACAGCATCTCGGATGATGGAAAGCATGGAGTGGGATTTTTAGTAGCCCCAGAGATAGCAAAATACATAGACACAGTCGAACAAATAGACAAGAGAATTATTAGTATCTCAATCAAGTTGAGGGAGGGAGGGCTGAGTTTGGTGCAAATTTATGCTCCGCAGCAAGGCCGCATCACAGCAGAAAAGGAAGTTTTACAGGAAACTGCAGCACACAGCTGATGGGGATCATATAATAAACAGTGGAGATTGGAATGGACATATAGGCAGGGAAAGACATGGTTACGAGAACATAATAGGACCCCACAGTGTCAGAAACAAAATGCAGGAGATAGAATAATCAAATTTGCAGAGATAAACAGGTTGTCCGTTATGAATACTTTTTACCAACATTGAGATAGTTAGAAGTGGACGTGGTATAGGTGGAATGAGGCAAGACAGGAATATACTGAGAAATCTATGATAGACATGATAACAACAAACAAAATGAATTTAATATGCAATGTAAAAGTCATCCCCTCACTATCTTTTGACTCAGACCATAGACTGGTCATGGCTAAAGTGAGGTTAACGGCTCCACCTAAAAATTAAATTAAGAAATACAGAAAATTTCATGTGAACGTCGAACAACTGCAGGCAAAATTACAAGAAAAGCTAGAAAGATCAGAACTGAATGATGATGTAGAGAGTAAATGGATATCTTTCAGCGATAACTTGAAGATAGCAGCTGAGGAAACTATTGGAGTGAAGGAATTTTACTGTGGAAGAGAGAAGACAATACCATGGTGTACAACAGAAATGAAAAATAGTGTTAGAATGAAGATGAAATCTTTTCGGCTGTGGATGAAGACGAGAACTCCTGAGCATAGGAGGGATTATGTATGGAAAAGAAACGAAACGGAAAGAGTTTAAAGGATAGAGAGAGCAAAGGTTTGGAGCAAGATAGGAAGAGACCTAAAAGAAGACCACACAGGAACAAAGAAGCTACTTTTTAGTATGGCTAAGAATTGTAGGGGAAAAAATAACGAAATCAGCTATCCCATCAAAGATAAAGAGCATAATCTGTTGGTAGATCCAAGTGAAATTTCGGAAATATGGAATGAATATTTCGAAGAGCTGCTATATTCTGGAGGAACGGATGATAACAGCAACAACTGGGAAGATTTGGAAGACTACCTAGGGGAAGATATTCAAGAAGACTGGGATATAACAGAGCAGGAATTACAGGCAGCTATCAAGGCAATGAAAAAGAGACTGGAGAGGATGGACTGCCAGAGGAAATTATTAAAGCAGCGGGTACGGCAGGAATGGCGCATCTCTTGGATTTATGCAATGTGGCCTTCAGAACAGAAATGGTTCCAGAGGATTGGCAGCAAGGTGTGTTATGCCCCATCTTTAAAAAAGGTGAAAGAAATATGTGCAATAACTACAGAGGAATAATGTTGCTGGCCCACACGGGCAAGATTTACAACAGGATAATTGTAAAACGACTAAGAACATGCATCGAAGAGGTACTGGCGGAGTGGCAGTATGGTTTTCTTCCGGGAAGTGGCACTAGTGATCTGAACTTCACTATGCCAATGATTTTAGAGAAAAACTGGGAATGGAACAAAGACAAATACATCATGGTTACTGATTTAGAGAAAGCTTTTGATAGTGTTAAGTGGAGCTCACCTGGACAATTTTAGCAGATGAGCACTATAATATTCCAAGTCCCAAACCAAAGTCAAGAGCCCGGTTTAAGACTCCAGATAGTTTGATGTCAACACAGGCGTGAGACAAGGAGATGTTTTATCCCCATTGTTGTTCATCATTTTCATGGACAAATGCATGAAAAACATTGGAGCGGTAGAGATGAGGAGGCACTAGTATATGCGGACGACATGGCAATTGTAGCAAACAGCGTGACGCTGCTACAGGATATAGCAGAGAGATGGCACGAGGGTATGAACGGAAACGGAATGAAAATAAACACAGGCCCAGGAAAAATAGAGTTCATGGTGGTGTCAAGGAGAGAGCATGATTGTCAGTTGAGTATGGGTAGGCAGCAGATAAACAAGGTAAATAAGTATAAGTAGGCATGCACCTGGATGAGAGAAATGAGCAGGAGATGGAGTTAAATGAGAATAAAGAAATATAATAACATTCCTGCAATGTTATACCCACTATTAAAGGAAAAGTCAATCCCAGAAGAGTGTAAGACCACCATTTATACAATAATACTTCGACCTATATTAACATACGATTGTGAAACTTTGGCATTAACCACCAGAACAGAATCAAAGATTCAAGCTGCAGGAATGAGGGTATTTGAGATTAATATGGGGCGTTACCAGGAGAGATAAACTGAAAAATGTGAAAATTAGAGAAGACCTGGGAGTGAGCCCTCTGTTGGCGTATGAACTCCAACAGTGGTTTGGTCACATCAAAAGAATGCTAGATGACAGATATCCAAAAAAGGTACCTGGCATGGCAGTCACAAGGAAGGAGGCCAGTGGGCCGTCCGAGAAAGAGATGGCTTGATTGTGTGAATAGAACTCTAAAAAATAGAGGAATATCCGTGCAACAGGTGGAGGAGGAAAGACTATACGAAGACAGAAGCGAGTGAAGGAGCTTCATACATGGTCATCTGACTGACAGATAGAGAACTATCTACTCAGGCATTGGTGAGATGAACCTTTTTAATTCCCAATTGTTTTCCTGCGAAATTCCATAGGGAGTAGTGATGAATAATATTTATTTTGGTGTTATCATGTAATTCATCCAACTCTCAATTAAAATGCATATTTTGTAACATATGTGTCACAGATGAGTTTATTGTCAGTTAATCAACTGCTTTGAGGATTAAGTCACTAATAACATACGTCTCATTTGGGTATACATTCAGCCAGTTTTGGCTTGTATTTTGTGTGTGAAGAAGGATGGTGAAGTATATTGCACTTGTGTTATATGACAAGTGAACGCTTAAATGCATTTTCATTACTCTCAGTTATGACTATTACTTGGAAAGTACAGCTCCCATTCAAGCTCTGTTTTTCCAGACACAGTTCTGCTATCAGTGTATATATATCAGTAGTAGTGAAAGCAGTAATAATAGTAGCAGTAGTATTTTTATTTTTTTGAACACGAGGACAGGCACAGAAACTTGCCTTTATAGGGTCTAGGCACCAAGAAAACGTTAAGAAAATAAATTAGCTGCTTAATGACGAGGCAGATAAAAGAGAATGATAAGCAGTAAGAAAAAGACAGGCTGAATGAATAGTCAAAGTAATGAAGACCTAGAAATAGGGTAGGCTTAGATCCTGATATGACGATAGATCAACTTTTTGAAGGAAGAAGGGTCATAAGAGTTGGGAGGACAGAATTTACACTTGAGAGAAAGTAAAGAAATTAATTTGATCGAAATGAATGATGAATGTATTTGATAATGGTATATATTTCAGACCGTCCTGGTTGAATTTTTGCGTCTGGGTCCAGGTGAAAGTCTATGCGGCTTGGTAGAAGTTTTCCAGAAACACTTACGAGAATTCTGTACGAGGGTTCTTCGAGCAGCGCTGCCAAAAGTTGGTGCTAATATTCCAATACCAAAGGATATTAACATGAAAGAGCTTACTGCTGTCCTTGCTCAAGTAAATGCTTAATACTTTATTATGGTATTCTTCTTAAATTCAGCATGCTGGTTTTGACAGTTTTAGAACCTTTGGAAAGTTGATATCATTTCACCTGGTGTAGCAAATTCCTTCAAATCATTTAATCTAGATTTTATATGATTACTTTGTAAGTAATTGTTTCCATGTAAGGCATTTAATAAAAATTTACATCAAGATATAATTATGAGCATGTAGTTTCATGAGGGAAAGGGGCTAGAGTACTTCCTCTGTATTCCCCTGTGTTATGTAAGTCAACTAAATGGGGCAGAGCGAGGGGACAAGGAATTCCCTCCTCTGTATTTTCTCTTCCAAATGTATTTTGCCTTGCCTCAGCCACTTCCCTTATAAGGGGAAAATGGCTAATGTATATGTGTCTATACTTCCATGGTATATTTATACAATAATGGGAAGCGCTTGATGCTATATCTGATTTTGTGATAAACACAGGTACAGACTTTATGGCGCGAAGGTGACAGTCCTAAGTTAGGTGATGATGACGTCCGACGGGTTTGTTCTGTTTTGGTATCTGCCGAGTACTGTGAGGAGATGACAGGACGACTAGAATCTAAACTCAAGGAGAGAAGTCCTGTGTCCCTTGCAAACACCATTAGTCTCGCTCAAGAGCAAGATCTTTTTCACGCTGTTCTAGCCCAGGTTTATATCTTATGTACTGAAAATCAATTTTGATAGGCTTTTTACCATGTGTATAAAATCTCTTAATTTATCCGAGAACAGAGTTTTTCATCCCATTGTAACACGGGGGTGTATTTTTGATACTTAGAGTATATTTTATTTTGGTTTTTAGTGATGGTTAATATTTTGAATTTTTTCATTACTCAAAAACAAGATAATTCCTGTGCCTAACAGTTGCCCTGGGTGGTACGTTGCATATTCCAAATAAATTTTAGTTTGCTAATAAGTAATTGTGGACGTATAATTTGTTATTATATAGCAATAGGTTGAGTAGATATTCAACCTCATTGAAATCATTGAAGCGATTCAAATCATAGATGCATATGCTTTGGTGAATAAATGAACTTAATATATTTTCATTCTTCAGTGCATAGCATTGTTGGTGACGCACGTGGAATGTCTGTGTGAACCAGCATTAACATCTATGGTAAAAATGAATTGGATGATGGAGCAAACAGGGGACCAGAGTCCATATGTGACAGCCATTGCACAACACATATCTTCATCCGTTCCCTTAGTCAGGCATAACTTACATACATCGCGCAAATATTTCACAAGGTAATGTCTTGAAAGTAGTTTGTTTGTTTGCCATTTTATACATTGCTATTACTCCCCATTCGAATGGAGTGGATACAGACAAGTTGTTGGAGCTGGAATATAGACTGCCTTCTATGACCTGCAGTTGGCTTGCACATGGGATTGTCACTTCGTAAGCAGAGTCTAGAAGGTAGTAATGTGCCTTTGGTATTTCTTTAAATGAGTTTTACTGTAATAAAAATGAGTAAAGTTTATATTATAAGATATGAGTTGCTAAATTATATTTTGAAAGTTATGGAATTAAAACCATTAAGAGTTTTCTCCCATATTTTAAGTGATAGTTAAATTGAAAAGAAAATCATTTTTATAGCAACATTAAAATCTTATCTTTTGCATGATCAATTTTCAGTCATGTGATTTGGAGCTTATCATTGTGTCAATGTTGAATGTCTAGATTCACCCACGTACATTCCAAAATTCATGCAAGCAATGACTGAACAAGCACAAAGTAATTAGGAACATACCATGACCTGACCACAAAGGCAATAAATAACTTTTATGCCAAATCAGGATGCCAGAATAAGCCACAAAAGTAGATGTTAAAAACCGGCTTTCTTTTTCTTCTGTAAAATGTGCTTGTACCAGTATCATATTAACCCTATACATCAATCATTTTGATTTCTTCCCTATTTTCTTTTAAGTGTAGCCCTTATGTAACTATTGGGGTTTGAGTTAATAATGAAATACAGTAGTAGTAATTAAAATTGATAGTATGACACTGTACATAGTTCTGCTTTGCATTAGTCAGTCTCGCCAAAGTTAACAATATCAGTGTAAGTGAAAAAATTCTTAAATCCTGCATTTATATCTGAATCCTCACCTGTCAGGTTGTATGCTCGGTATCACCTGCATTGCTCGGTAATATATTTTAAGTAGATTTTAGAAAACTATATAAATGTGAGAGCAATTTCCTTGATACCATATTTATAAAATCCCTAACAGAGGCCCAGGTTCTGCCAATGGGACATCTATTTTAAGAACTGGTGAAATGATCAACTAAATAAATTATGCATCCAGTAGTGTACTGTTGGCTGTAGTACTGGCCGAGTGGTAACGCTCGCTACTTTGATTCTTCAGGTCGTGGATTTGCGGCCTGCAATGGTCTGAGGTTAGAAAGAACATTCCTTCAGGGTAACAGTCGCACTTGCTAAAACCAACGTTCTTTGCAAGAAGACACTATCCTAACCCTTACTAAAAAATGGAATCATTGACGTAAAACCAATCACAATGCACTATTGACTGTAAAAAAAATGGGAAGTACAGTTTCCCCTTCTGCTATCACAGATTTTTCTTCTGTTGTGTAGGGTCACCCCTCTAAAACTTGTTTGAAAAGACAAGAAATAAATTATGAAATATCTTAAAATTGCAGATTTTGTGATAAGTTGGCTGCAGCAATAGTGAATAAATTTGTTCAGCAGGTAAGATAGTCGTTGATTTTCAGTGACGATATTTTCATAAAATATACAGTATTCAGTGAATAATTCAGTAATATATTGTTTTAAAGACTGTAAGTGTCGAGAAGGCAGAAATGCAGAGAAGTATCAATTACTTTTCTAGCAAGTAGATCTATCACATGGGAGCAATTTTTTTTTTTTTAAGTTCTTTACTTTTGGGGGGAATAATAGCCAAAATTTTACATCATTTCAAGTAATTTTCTGCACTTGTTGATTCCTGAAATTCCTTCTTCCAGACCATATTTTTGGTGCCATAATTGATTCATACGCCTTTAGTACAGTTATCACTAAAATTTTATTCTTTGTTTAACCTTCTTAGTATTCATCTTCAAAATTATTTTTTTCCCTCCACCTGTAGTTATACAAGTGCCGTCCTATCAGTGGGGTTGGATGCGAGCAGCTGTTATTAGACTGCCATGCCCTGAAAGCGGTTATGCTTCAGCTACCTGTTGTGAATTCTCAGGTAAATATCTTTATTATTTTAGTCTATTCTTAGGTGAAGCAGTTTTTGGTATATTCTTAAGTGAAGCAGTTTTTGGTATTTCTTAGGTAAACCAGTGCTTATCTTGAGGCATAAGAATAAGGTTTCAATATACTCATAGGTGAGACAGTGCTCATCTTGAGGTTTAAGAATTGGGTTTTAATGTATTCTTAGGTGAAGCAGTGCTTCTATTGAACTATAAGAATAGCCTTTTAATATACTTTTAGGTGAAGCAGTCCTCCTCCTGAGCTGTAAGAATAGATTTTAAGATGTTCTTAGGTGAAGAAATACTTAAGCTTTAAGAATAAGATTTTAATATGTTCTTAGGTGAAGCAATGCTCCTCTCGAGCCGTGAGAAAAGGACGGTAATATATTCTTAGGTTAAGGAATGCTCTTTGATTTGTAAGAATAGATTTTAATATATTCTTAGGTGGTGAAACAGTGCTCTCCTTGAATAGTAAAAATAGGATTTTAATATATTAGGTGAAGCAGTCCTCATCTTGAGCTGTTAGAATGAGATTTCAGTTCAGTATAATAAATAGATAATTATATATGAAGACCTTATATCCAGTTTTATTCATTGATTCTTTTACGTCAGTGAATATCTTTTAAATGAAATATTTGCCAGTTGGATGGTATTCCAATGTATAATTATTGTAAATATCCAAACATAAGATTCCTAAACAGAAGAATAATTATCTATTAAAAGGTCTTTCAACTAATGGAATGTTGACTCCAAAACTCAAACTTCTTTGCTGTCTAAACATGATGTAATTAATTTACCTCAATTGTATTTGAATTTTATCGCTATTGTTGGAAATAAAAGTCCTCTGCAGTGTAAAATATATATTTGATGAACTAGAGTTTCCCATGATTAACTATCAGCAAGGACTATGCTGGGGCCACGATGGCAGAGTGGTCAGAGTACTTGACTTGAGAGTTGACAGCCCATGATTAACTCCACCTTGGAGCACTAAGAAAGGCATCCAGCCTGAATTCCCCTGTCACACACTGTCTGTGTCCACATCCATATTGGGGAGCAGTAGTGACACAAGACGAGGATTATTATCAGTAGGGATATTGTACTTAAGAAGACATACTGTTAACCAACATATTATAATGACAGAATTTTAACTTCAGAATTCCTCTTGCAAGATTTCTACTATCATCTTGCAATACATTGACGAATTTACTTATGCCACAGGTCAGACGTGATCCTCCGCAGGCCTACACAAGAATGGTTGGAAGAGGAATGGCTAGAGCTGAACTTGTATTGCAGGTAAGAATTTGCTATTTTAGGTGATACTTGTTTGTAAACTTTACTTTTTAACTGGGCATTTATGGGTTACATTGTGCTTTTTGGGGAAGAAAACATTCTTTCCTTGTATTCTTTCTTGACCAAAAGAATATGGGGAGAGAGCGAGTGACATAACTCTCACAGGTATATTTCTTCCTACAAAACTGCCAGAAGAAGCAAGGACAGGAAAGATGTGCTAAAATCCAGTTACTTCACATCTTTCGTTACAGTTATAACCAACCTGTCAGCTTTATATATAAAAATTACTGCATTCAGCTGACATAGGTACAAGATCTAAGAGACTTGTACCTATATGTCATATATGCAGGGTTACATGCATTATTGTGCCTCATTATACATTATACTAGAAGCAAAGATTGACCACATGTCCCATGTTTGCCATAGTAGGTGACAAATTGGTAGAGGGACAAGGGGACTGCTGTCACCCAATATTGAAATGATTAGTGCAACAATAGCTCTTATATATATAGATTTTGGCAGGTAGCCTGCAAGTCTGTAAAATGGGATACTGTATAAAAAGAAGGGGGTTAAGAATACTTCCTCCGTGTTCCTCTGCGTGTCGTAAAAGTCGACTAAATGGGGCAGAGCAGAGGAACTGGGAATCCCCTTCTCTGTATTTTATACTTCCTACGAATAGCCAAGAGATGTGGGGGTATTCTGGCAGGAGAGATCCAGCCAGAACCCTAGTAATTGGGTCTCTGAATGTGCATGGTTGTTGTGTAAATGAAAGTAAGAGGGAGGTGATAGGGAGTATGTTTGTGGAGAGAAAGACGGATTTGCTTGCATTGAACAAAACTAAAACTTAGATAAAAGAGAAAGGTGAGGTGACGTTTGGGAGAGAGAGGTAGGTGGGTGTCCAGAGTTGAGAGGAAGAGAGGGAGTGGCTGTTAGTAAGTGAAGATATGGATAATTGTGTGGTGGAATGGAAGGAAGTATTGTCTCGAATAATAGTGGGTATAATGAGGCTGGGATGTGAGGCTTGGGCATTCATGAGCGTATATGGTTCTGGCAGTGAAAGAAGTTAGGAAGAAAGAGAAGAATTTTGGATGAAAGTGAACGAGTGTGTGGAAGACTTGGGAATGAATGAGAAAGTGGTGCTGATAGAAGATTTGAATGCTAGAGTAGGGAATGAGCCAGTGGATGGTGTAATTGGGAAGTATGGAGTACCTGGTAGGAATGAGAGTGGAGAGAAAAGGATAGAAATGAGCATTGAGAGAGAGAAGTTGATTGCTAATACTGTACTTAAAAAGAAGGACGTGCACAAGTATGCATGGGTCAGAGTGGATAATGGAAGAGTAGTTGACAGAGCATTAATGAGGGAGGTTGGAAGAGTATTGGATGTGAATGTACTGAGAGGAGCTAGTGTTGGAATATCTGAACATTATTTAATGGAAAGTAGAGTGAGAGTGGGAGAAAAGTGGAGCAGCGAGAGAAGAAGAGGGGTACTAAAAGTGAATGACTTGTATAAGAAAGAGAAGGACTGTGAGGATAAGACTGGTGTGAGAAATGTGTGGAATGTACTGAAAGATAAAGTGGAGGGGGGAGTGGAAGAAGAATGGGGCTTTTTCAAGGAGGAAGTTATGAAGTGTGCCGAGGCAGTGTGCGGAAGGAGACTAGCTGGTAGAAGTAAAGGGAAAAATAGTGAATGGTGGAATGAGCAGGTGAGTGCAGTAGTGGCTGAAAAGAAGCGGGCTGAGGTATGGTTCCAGGTAGGTAATGTAGAGAGGTATGAAGGGTATTGTGCAAAGAGGAGGTTAGCGAAGCACATGGTGAGGGAGGCAAAGAGAGAAGCCGATGTAAGGTGGGGCAGAATCTTGTCTGAGAGTTTGAAAGGAATAAAAAGATGTTTTGAAAGGAAGTGAAAAGAGTGAGGAAAGGTGAATGTGATAGGGAGGAGAGGGTGAAAGGAGCAGATGGGCAATTGCTAGTGGATGAAATAAAGGTGTGAGAGAGATGGGCTCAATATTTCAAGAACCTGCTAAATGAGGAAGATGATAGAGAGGCAGAGATTGTGGCTATGGGGAACGAATGGAGAATGTTACTGTTAGGAGATGAGATGGAGAATGTTACTGTTAGGAGTTGAGAATGATAGAGATATAACAAAAAGAGGAGGTACGTTTAGCATTGAGAGCAACGAAAGCAGGTAAAGCACCAGGGATAGATGGATGTCATGCTGAGTGCTTGTCAAAAGTTGGGGAGGCATTAGTAGAATGGATGGTTAAGTTGTTTCATGTATATTTCAGGAAAGGGAGGGTCCCAGTTGATTGGAGGAGTGCATGTGTAGTTCCACTATACAAAGGGAAGGGAGATAAGTATGAGTGTAGTAGCTTTAGGGGAATTAGTTTGTTGATTGTAGTTGGTAAGGTATATGGAAGAGTGTTCATTGAGAGAATTAGGAGAGGTACTGAAAGATTGATTGGGGAAGAACAGTGTGGGTTCAGGAGAGGAAGGGGATGTGTGGATCAGGTGTTTGCGGTAAGACAGGTGTGTGAGAAGTTCTTGGAGAGAGGTAGGGATACTTCTTGGGCTTTTACGGATTTAGAGAAAGCGTATGACAGGGTAGATAGAGAAGGGTTGTGGAGGGTGTTGCAACTGTATGGAATAAGTGGAAGTTTGTTGAATGCAGCAAAGAGTTTTTACATGAATAGTAGAGCGTGCGTTAGAGTTTGGAATGGTATGAGGTGAATGTAGTTACGTCAAGGTTGTGTGTGTGTATATGGATGGAGTGGTAAGGGAAGTAAATGGAAGAGTATTAGACAGAGGCTTGGAACTAGTGGGTTAGGAAGGAAGGTTGTGGAAATTGAATTAGTTGCTATTTGCAGATGATCCAGTACTGGTGGCTGATACTGAGAATGAACTGAATCATTTGGTGACTGAGTTTATTAGTGTGTATGAAAAAAGGATGTTGCGGGTGAATATTGGTAAGCGGGAGAGGAGTGATTGAGGTATGTGTGCATTGTGGTGAATGCGCGATTCTTGGCTCGGCCACCCCCTTTACAAGGGGATTGAGGCATGTGCATATGTATATATATATAAAAAGAAAACAAAAATTAGGAGATAGTTGAATTAGATATATACATATACACATGCCTCATTCCCCCTTGTAAGGGGGTGGCCAAGCCAAGAAACGTGCATTCACCATGATCCACACACACCTCAACTACTCTTCTCAGCATCTTGGGGATAAAGGGTTGCCATGTCTCCCCCCATTCCACCCTGCTCGGGTGACCCACAAGGTAGGCGGGCAAGGATATTCTGCAATAAGGCTTGACAGCCGCAGCTGGTTTACCCCCACCGCTTCATCACATGGCAACTCCCCTCACATCCATCCACCACAGTTAACTGAGCTAGCAGGTGCGAGTAATCCCTTTGGGCTGCGTCATATATGCACAATCTTCCTCCACTCATTCCTATCTCTTGCACACACACTTCCCTGTTCTACTGACATTCCACATGCATTCAGTGTTCTTTTCACTCCATCCATCTCATTCTAGGTCTCCCTCTTGACCTAATTCCAATCACTTCCACACTCTTCACTATTCGTTCATCACTCATCCTTTCCATGTGTCCAAACCATCTCATCACTGTGATCTAACCTATCCAACGGCTTCATTCCAACACCCGTTCTCTGCCTGACATCCTCATTTCTTACTGTATCTATTCTAGATACACCAATCATACATCTTAAACACCTCATCTCCATTACATTCAACTTGTTCATTTCATCCTCTCTTGCATTTCCAGTCTCTGCTCCATACAATGCTGTTGGCACCATCACACCTTTATATATGCTTCTCTCTGCATTCACTCCCAAACATCTATTTCTCATTACACTTTTCAACCCACTTAGACATTTACTTGTTTTCTTCACTCTGTGATTTACCTCTATATCTATTCGTCCACTCCTTGATAGATGCGACCCCAGATACTTAAAACTCTCAACTTCTTCATGCAACTCTCCATTCACTCCTACATTCAATCTGCCAACATTAACACTCCTCATGAATCTCATGACTTTACTTTTACCAATATTCACCCACAACTTCCTTCTTTCACACACACTAATAAACTCAAGTCACCAAATGATACACCTAGATCTTTGAATAATGCGAAGATAGGTTCTCAGAAGTGCCGCGTATTGTAATTTTTGCGTAATTTAACGAGTCATTTTCCATAAGAAACAATGATAATGGGCATAGATACATTCCAAACTGTATCTATACCAAAGATATAAGATAAGTAAAACATATTTTATAAGTACATAACAAAGCAGAAAGACCTGTAGTTACTTATAATAACATGCACATAGTGTACAGTATAAAAGATATACAGAATTACTGTACAGTAAACAAATTAATGCACTCTATTATGAGGTGGGCAAGAGGCATACACTGGGACGTGCATGGTGGCGGTGAGCATGAGGATGCAAACCTTTTGCCGCCTCTGTATCAGCTGATGCACCCTCGCACGCTATTTCCCTGACGATATTATATCGCAAGTTTGTTTGCACTTTGTTCTTAATGCTTTTTTTCAATTCTCTTCATACTATTTGATTGCATTAAGCGGTAGAAGAGGAAGAGGATGCGGGAGAATGAACCTCTATCCGCAAATGTTTTGCCGCTTCCATATCAGCTGATGCTTATCAAAATTCAGGCACAATATCTTACTCATAAAATACTTATTTACTCACCCTATTTGGGGTTTATCTAATTTTCAAGATTATAGTATTATTAATATTCCTTGTTTTAAACATTATTCTATCTTCTTTACATATCGACCATGCTGCACGAAATCTTATTGAAGAATAAAATGGCAGGCTTACTCATCGTAACGTAAACAAAATCAGCTGAGACAAAAAGAAATCTATACAATTCGTTACAAAGTAAACATATCGTACTGTACATGGGAAACTTAAATGAAATATATATATTCTCTACATGCTGTTTCCCTGATGATATTATATCGAAAGTTTGTTTGCTGTTTGTTATTAATCCTTTTTTTCAATTCTCTTCATAATATTCGATCGCATTAGGCAGTAGCAGAGGAGGAGAATGTGGGAAAACGAACCTCTGTCCGCAAACGTTTTGCCGCTTCCGTATCAGCTGATGCACCTTCGCACGCTATTTCCCTGACGATATTATATCGAAAGCTTGTTTGATGTTTGTTCTTAATGCTTTTTTTCCATTATCTTCATAATATCCAATTGCATTAAATGGTAGAAGAAGAGGAAGGTGGCGGAAAAGTGCCTCTGAGACGGTCGATTATTTACTAAATTAATTATTTTTTCTTGAATTTTTTGCATGGGTGTTATTTGCAAATTTCGTATTTTTTTACTATTATTTTTTAGGGGCATTATTCCAATTTTGCGGATTATAAACACGTGTACAAAGCGAACTAGGTGTATGTTGATAGAATTAAGAGGGTAAATTTCGTTAGTTTTGAAGACAATAGGGTTATCAGGAGGAGAAGATAAAGAGAGAACCAGAAAACTGTGTCTTGGAGGCATTGAATTTATCTAAATTTTGAGTGCCCCACTCAGATACCCTCTGCAAATCAGAGTTGAGAGCAGAAGAAAGAGTGATACGAGATTGATTATGAGTAGCAGATGAAGGTTGTGAAGAAAAGGCAGAGGAAAAGTGAAAGGTAGAATCATCAGCAAAGGCATGAAGAAGAGAGTAAGATGGGGATTGTAGAAGATCATTGATGAAGAGAAGGAACAGAGTAGGTGAGAGACCAGAGCCTTGTGAAACACCACTGGTAACAAAGAAAGGGCTAGATGTCGCACCATCAAAAACTACACCCTCTCCTCCTTACCACTTTCACCTTTCCTCACTCTTTTCACTTCCTTCCAAAACATCTTTTTATTCCTTTCAAAATTCTCAGACAAGCATCTGCCCCACCTTACATCCACTTCTCTCTTTGCCTCTCTCAACACATGCTTTGCTAACCTCATCTTTCCGCAATACAGCGTTACCCCGGTTATTCGCGCTTCTTGGTTCGCGTTCTCACTCTATCGCGGTTTTTTTGGGGGGGGATAAATTATTTTATTTTATTTTATGGGTATACGCAAAAATATTAAAATATTGAAAAAAAAAATTTCAGTATTTTCATTTTTTTTATTGAAATTTACGTTGTGTGCTGTTATTTATAATGTAAAGGGTGTTTTTTTAACAGTGCAGGGAGGGTTTATACAGTTTGTAAACGAAAAAATAATTGTAAATGAGTGTCACGTCATTATCACCTCATTCATCGTAATGTTATCTATCACTTTCATAAAAATTTACGTTGCTTGCTGTTATTTATAATGTAAAGGGTGTTTTTTTAACAGTGCAGGGAGGGTTTATACCAGGGGTGCGCAACCTTTTTTCCCAAAGGGCCACTAGTCACGACTCTGTTGGTATGGAGGGCCACATAACCTTACTATTTCATGCTAGTTACTACGATCGAGGACATATTATGTGAGATTATACTAATAAAGATAGATAATTAGTTTGTTACTGATTTTATTTAAATTGGGATCACAAAAATAAGAATTGTCTGAAACAAAAGTATTTTCCTTACTATAAATGAGCAAATGAAAGGCTACCGTACCTAATTATTATAATGTACAAACATAAATAATTACTTATTATTGGTTAACTGGGATCATTAACATAAGAATTATCAAACACAGACATTTTCCTAATCATTAATGAGCAAATGAAAGGCTACCCTAGTGAGATGGTTGATGTTGCATTTGGGACACCAACTCATCAAAATCAGGCTGTATGGATGATGTGGCTACACGCACGGTACAATCCAAATGTTCATCAGTAAGTAAAGACCTATGCTTGTTTTTAACTAGATTCATTTTTGAAAAAGCTGCTCACATACATATGTGCTACCAAACACTGCCATCATTTTCCTTGCATGAGCAGAGAGTTTTGGATACGCTGTTATTGAATCATGCTTGTTATAAAACTGGTATACTGAACTATCATCAAACTTCTTTCTTAGTTCATCATTGCACTGTAGTTCAATTATTTCCATCTGTATGTCCTCGGGAATTGCTGTCACATCCACAGAAAAAGGAGAAGTAAAGACTTCAATGGCTTGTGAATGTTTCTTGAGGTCACCAAATCTTTCTGAAAATTCCTCTCGTAAGACTGCCAATTTGTCACCATACTTCTCATACTGAGGGTTGCTAGTGTCATGGTTTTTCATTGTAGGAAAGTGGGCTGGGTTTTGGTTTCTGATTTGTGACTCCCACAGGTGCAATTTTATCTGGAAGCCTTTGATCAGCGAGAACATCTCATTTATTAGTTGATCTTTTCCTTGAAGTCTAACATTCAGTGCACTAAGATGATCAGTTATATCTACTAAAAATGCTAAATCACATCTCCATTCCTTATCTCGCAATTCAGGGATAGCATTACCTTTCATATCTAAGAACAGCGCAATTTCTTCCAAAAGGTCATATGCTCTCTTCAACATTCCTGCTTTGCTTAGCCATCTTACCTCACAAAAATACTTCACATCACTGTACTCTGCATCAATGTCTGCCATTAACTGCTGAAACTCGCGGTGATTTAGACCTCTTGACCTAATGAAATTGACAGCTTTCATGAGAATATTAGTCACATGCTGAAAGTTTATTGTCTTCGCACATAAAGCTTCCTGGTGTATGATACAATGCAGGACAATAAGTGAACCGAAGTCATTATTTTGAGACCCCATTCTAGCCTTCAGTAATTCAACAACCCCATTTCTCTGACCAGACATCGCAGGCGCACCATCTGTTGTAATGGAAACTAAATTAGTGTAGTCCAGTCCAAACCTTGCCAATGCTTTTTCCAATTCATCAAAAATAGATTGTCCTGTTGTGGTCCCCTTCATGCTTTGTAGTGAAGCCATTTCCTCTGTGATATTAAAGTCATTGTCAACTCCCCTAATATACACAGCCAGTTGTGCAGTGTCTGCAGTGTCACAACTCTCATCAAGAGCAACAGAGTATGAAGAAAAAGCACTAACTCGCTTGGCAATTGTACTTTCAATATTCCCTGAAAGACTGTCTATTCTTCTAGCAACAGTATATCTTGAAAGGCTTATGTTTTCAACTAGTTTCTTTTTGTCAGGAAACATATTGTCTGAGGCTACACACAAACATTCTTTAACTACCTCACAATCAGAATAGGGCTCGAGTCTTTTTGCAAGGATTTGACTAATCAAAAAGCTTGTTTTGAGAGATGCATCATATTCCTTAAGTTTCTTTGTAAACACTGACTGTTGTCCTTTCAGAGATTTCTGCAAGAATGATATTTTTTCTTTGCGTGCTTCACCTGTCATATTTTCATATTCTTTGTGCTTTGTGATGTAGTGTCTTTTGATGTTATATTCTTTTAAAACAGGAATGGTTTCATGGCACACAAGGCACAATGCTTTCCCCCCTGATTGTATGCATAAATATTGTTCAGTCCATTTCTCTTGAAAACTCCGGTTTTCATCTGAAATCTTGCGTTTTTTACTCGTAGAAGCCATTATTAGTGCAATAAGATCTCTCCTGCTGAGCAAAATATATAATAGGAAAAAGTTAACTTTAAATTAAAGACTAACTCTAATTAAGTTGTTTATGTTGCAGTTTTGTGATTGGCTTTAGAAAACTTGCAAGCAAAACATTTTGAGAATTATATATTTCTGCTGAAAATGTGGTATTAATTATATTGCCATATAAAGGCTTTAATTAAGAATAATGTAATAGATTGCAATATAATTAGTACCAAATTTCAGCAGAAATATATAATTCTCAAAATGTTTTGCTTGCAAGTTTTCTAAAGCCAATCACAAAACTGCAACATAAACAACTTAGTTAGAGGTAGACTTAGAATACCGGTAATCACAAATCAACCACAACAAATGAAGCACAATGATTTCACCGCTTGAGTCCGAGATAAACTGAGAACTAGATTAATTCCTGTACGGCTGTACTGCAAAGCATAGCAGAGAGTGTAAAAAGTGTAAACATCCAACCTTAAAAATAATGATCGTTTCGGTGTTTACAATGATGTTAAAAGGGGTTACTGATAACGATGACCCCTCGTACCATCGGTTATTGAGGAAGAGTTGTTGATGAAAACACAAAGGGAGAGAGAGAGAGAGAGAGAGAGAGAGAGAGAGAGAGAGAGAGAGAGAGAGAGAGAGAGAGAGAGTTGTTGGAATATTCAGTTCGAGGCGCTCGCTCTCTCTCTCTCTCCTGAGGGCCGCACTATAGCTTATTTATTTTTAGGAGAAAGGGCCGCAATGAAAGCCTTTGAGGGCCGCATTCGGCCCTTGGGCCGCAGGTTGCACACCCTTGGTTTATACAGTACGTAAACGAAAAAATAATTGTAAATGGGTATGTATGTCACGTCATTATCACCTCATTCACCGTAATTTTATCTATCACTTTCATAAAAATTTACGTTGCTTGCTGTTATTTATAATGTAAAGGGTGTTTTTTTAACAATGCAGGGAGGGTTTATACAGTACGTAAACGAAAAAATAATTGTAAATGAGTATGTATGTCACGTCATTATCACCTCATTCACCGTAATTTTATCTATCACTTTTATATAAATTTACGTTGCTTGCTGTTATTTATAATGTAAAGGGTGTTTTTTTTAACAGTGCAGGGAGGGTTTATACAGTACGTAAACGAAAAAATAATTGTAAATGAGTATGTATATCACGTCATTATCACCTCATTCACCGTAATTTTATCTATCACTTTCATAAAAATTTACGTTGCTTGCTGTTATCTATAATGTTAAGGGTGTTTTTTTTAACAGTGCAGGGAGGGTTTATACACTACGTAAACGAAAAAATAATTGTAAATGAGTATGTATGTCACGTCATTATCACCTCATTCACCGTAATTTTATCTATCACTTTCATAAAAATTTACGTTGCTTGCTGTTATTTATAATGTAAAGGGTGTTTTTTTTTAACAGTGCAGGGAGGGTTTATACAGTGTAAACGTAAAAATATATTAAAATATCTATGTACATATAGGCGGATCCTACTTCACGGATTTCCTGGTTTGCACCGGGTCCCGGAACCGAACTACCGCGATAAGTGAGGCAACACTGTACCTTTCATGCGTTTCTACATTACCTACTTGCAACCATACCTCATAAGCCCGCTTCTTTTCAGCCACTACAGCTCTCACCTGCTCATTCCACCATTCACTGCCTTTCCTTTTACTTCCACCAGTTAGTGTCCTTTTGCACACTGCCTAACTTCCTCCTTCAAACATCCCCATTCTTCTTCCACTTTCTCTTTCACTACATTCCACACATTTCTCACACTAGCCTTATACTCACAGATTTTCTTTCTTATACAATTCATTCACTTTTGGCACCTTCTCTTGCCTCTCCTCTTTTCTCCCACTCTCACTCTGCTTTCCAGTAAATAATGATCAGCTATTTCAACCACTAGCTCCTCTCATAACATTCACATCCAATACTCCTCCAATCACCCTCCTGTTCACCACAACATAATCCATTAATGCTCTGTCAATTACTCTTCCCTTATCCACTCTGACCCATGTGTATTTGTACACATCCTTCTTTTTAAATACAGAATTAGAAATCGACGTCTCTTTCTCTCTCAGTACACATTTCTATCATTTTCTCTCCACTCTCGTTCCTACCAGGTACTCCATACTTCCCATTACACCATCCACTGGCTCATTTTCTACTCTAGCATTCAAATCTCCTATCAACACCACATTCACATTCATTCCCAAGTCTTCCACACACTCATTCAATTTCATCCAAAATTCTTCTCTTTCTTCCTCACTTCTTTCACCGACAGGGCCATATGCACTCACAAACGCTCAAGCCTTGCATCCCAGCCTCATTTTAGCCACTGTTGTTCGAGAAGATACTTCCTTCCATTCTACCATACACTTATTCATCTCTTCACTTAATAACAGAGCCACTCCATCTCTTCCTCTCAACTCCGGACGCCCTACCTAGTTCTCTCCCAAATGTCACCTCACCATTCCCTATTATCTTAGTTTTAATCAATGCAAGTACATCTATCTTTCTTTCCACGAACATACTCCCTATCACCTCCCTCATACTTTCATTTACACAACAACTACGCACATTCAGAGACCCAATTACTAGGGTTCTGGCTGGATCTCTCCTGCCAGAATACCCCCACATCTCTTAGCTATTCGTAGGAAGTATAAAATACAGAGAAGGGGATTCCCAGTCCCTCTGCTCTGCCCCATTTAGTCGGCTTTTACATCACGCAGGGGAACACGGAGGAAGTATTCTTAAACCCCCCCTCCCTCAGATAATCATGAATATTAGCAAAATTGGGAGCAATGGGTTTTGTTAACTAAAGTACAATTTTGATTATTGCCATTCATATATGAGTTAGATATTTAATGCTCTTAGTAAAGGCAAGATTAAAATGAGTAAGGACAAATGGGTCTCAGATCAAATTCAAAGGTTAGGAGCATTAGGCTGTTAGTGCTACTTAGGGTTTCAAATACTGTATACTTGATTGGTGTTTAGATGTACAACCAGAATTTGGAGAATATGATGACTTTTATGGTTCCGCCAGTATGGCACACTTATGACCATATACTCACCCCTTTGACCACCTCTTTCTAACTTGGTTAGAGAAAGAGAAAATGCTCAATATAGATATTAAAAGTAATGTTGCTTTCATTGGATATTCATGACTCAAGGCAAAAGTTTTTATTTACCAATTGCTCTGAAATGAAAGATTCCAAGACCTTGTTGTCGTATAGCATCCAAATTAATTATTGCGCTAACATGTATTTCATGCATAAATTTACTTATTTTTGAATAGCACAGTGTAGTGTTTTTAACTTAAGAATTTATTTTTGTTTTAGTACATATTTTTTATACATTTTTAGTTTTATATTGGGAAAAAGGTAGAAATTTTTGCCTTATGTGGCTTGTTGCCCCTTCTCTTCACATCTTTACAGTATTGGCTGTCTACAAGACTGTACATGTAAAAAGAGCGTAAGCCATTTATAACGTGTGAGAGAATTGTAATTCTATATGCAGTACAGAGTGGTTAGTTTGTGAAATTTAAAACCAAAAAGGATATTCATGTACTTCTATTCGGCATTTAAGACTTTTTTAGTATCTCAAGTGTATATTTGTGTTTAGGTTGTCATGGGAGAATATGCAACTCACAGTGATCTGGTTGATAAGTTCCATCGCTTACTTCCTGATGCAACCATTGCAGACTTCCAAAAGGTATGTCACGCATCATTACATGAAGGTAGCTTTACTTTATACTGTGGAAGACAATTCATCGGACAGTTAGTAATAATCTTACAAGAGAAATATCAGTAATACTAAACATTCTTAGTTGTCGTGGCAATAACGCGGTGAATCTTTCGGTTTCATTTCTGAAGCATACTTCAGTATTGTATAGTCTTTGTCCTACAGTAAAGCTGGATAGTTATGCTTTGTATTTTGACTGTGCATACTGTAAGTTCCAAGTAAGAATCGCATATTACATATTTTCAAGTGTTTATTTGTGGTTTTTGTGCTGTTTTTTCCTTTTGTTATAGCTACCCTGCAAACCCGGTCAGGAGAAGGCATTGTGTATATGTCAAGAGAATTGTACTTGACAGTACTAGAAATTAGAGGCTTATTACATAGCTTCATATATTAGGGGGGTGAGGATGGGCAGAATATAATTAAACCCTGTTGCTCTTCTTTTTTTTTCAGTTATGGCTATGTATTTGCTGCAGGAGGATATAGCATAATACTAAAATAGAATTCCATATTATACCTCATGGTATTTGAATTGAGAAAAGTATTATATATTTACTCATATATTTTGTCTTTAAGGTACTTGAAATGAGAGGAGTTAAGGACCGGGCTTCTGTTTTGGAGCTGTTCCGACAGCACACAATGTCATCTGCTACTGAATCTCCTTTACGTAATCCTGCTACAGCTACGGGAAACCCCCAGGCACAAGTAGCACAACCAACAATAAGCCAAATATCACAGGGTGGTAATGCAACAATTGCAAGTTCTGCCCACAGTCCGGAACACGAAATGAGTAAAATCGCTCGATTAGAAAGGATGCTTAAGTCTCGAAGACTGATATCCTAGGTATTGTAAATACAGTAGTTCTGAAGTTCGTTTTTGTAATCATTCCAGTATTTTGTTTAGTTATGAATTAAAGTATTTAGTGCTTAGTGTGAAATTTTAATATGATCCTCAGCTCTTCAGCACCTTTGGGAGTCATATTGGATCATTTTCTTGTGTCCTTCCCTAAAGGAACTTCAGTAGGACCTCACCCTTGCGATTCATATTTGTTGCGAGGATGGCCAAAAGATACAAGACACAAGACTGTAATGTGTATACAGGCAAGAAGAAAAAACAGATCTTGCAGTAAGGAGGTGCACTGATATAGCAATTGCATACATTGCTCTCATATTCTCTATAATTACCACTAAATCCCCAATTTCCTGACTAGAAATTTCCTTGTCATATTATTAGAGCATTGACAAGCTATATAAACTGAGGTGTTACACTAAATTGTTATTGTGTGCCGTTTTGTTTGTCACTATCAATCCCCATTTGACTGGCTGTTGACTCAATCACAGGTTTGTCACTTCCTGATCAAGTGCTAAAACCATTGTACTTGTGTGGTCCTGTTGAGCTAATATGTGATAGATTAAAAAAAAGAGGTCAACAGTCCAGTGATCCCTTCTTAGAAATTATATCAAGTACGGTACAATTCAACATTAGGGCCTATTTAGACAGGATTTAACATGGGGAGATAAACCCTTCAATTGGTATAAAATCGAATCAAAGTGGTGCCTCATCTTAAGGGGGGTTTACACGGTCAAACGGTTCGTCGAACGCGGTTCGACAGACAAGTGTTTGAAGTGATGTTCGAAGGTGTGAACGGGGTATTTGGTTGTCGAACATGTTCGACAACCAAATACCCCGTTCACACGTTCGAACATAACTTCAAACACTTGTCTGTCAAACCGCATTCGACGAACTGTTTGACCGTGTAAACCCCCCTTTACACTGTCACTTGTTCCCAAAACCCACTTGTATAATAGTTCATATATAAATATCATAACTTATTCCCAACCTCACATAGGATTTAAATTATACTTACATTACTGTATTGCACTTAAACTTTACCTAATACAAGTATCCCAACTGTATATGTTCAAAACTGTTAGGCTGGGGGCCCACTGTACAGGTCAATGCATTTATATGTATACATAATGTGATACCCTGTTTATTTTTTTGGTGTGTGGTTTATAAGTTATGTTTAAATTTTCTTACATTTTCTTGTTGAATATTGAAGGTATAATTATCGAACAAAAGACTATATATCAGGCTTTATATAATAATGCAGTGGAAGTTAATGTAAATAAGGGAATTCTGTACAGGCATATCTTTCATATTTTGCATATATTAACTTGTGGCTTTATAAGGACATTTTAAATATAAGTTTTGGAAATTAAGTAAAGTTGTAAAAGTCATCCTTACAATTTTGCCATTTTGAGTCCTTAACAAATTGTCTATAGGGGAAGCAGAGAATTATTATTAATTTTTTATATCACAATTGCAAAGACAACTTTCGTAAACAGTATAAAATGGTCTGTTATTCAATAACTAAAAGCTCATATAATTTCCAAAATTTTTGTTTAAATATCTTTAAAAAACCACCACACCAATTACTTAAATGTAAAATTAAACAGATATGCCTATATAAAATCACACTTACTTACACTACCTACTTTTACTGCAGAATTACAATAACACCTAACAACATATAGCTTAACTTTTCATTTCCTGCTTAGCCTACTGAAATGCAGCCAGTAAATACTGTATGGGAAATACTTTATTGTACCTTTTCAACAACGATAATTATATGTAGCATTATTCTGTTTAGACCATTTTTTTTATGTAATTCATTAACAATGGTGGTTATTTGCCCTTTTGTGTCACTATTAATCCCATTATGGGGTTGGAATACAAACAGGCTGGAGCTGGGGCATTAAGGCTGGATGCTCTTCCTACCACCCCAAAATGGGCTTGATCTCATGTCTGTTACTCTCAGATTTAAGTGCTCTAACCATTGCTCTACAGCTGTCCTTTTATTTTTTATAGTGGATTTTTAAATGCAACTATTGCATATTAGAAAAAAAATACACGGACCGCGGTAGCACAGAAGTACTGTATATAGCATGAGTAGGGAAGTAACAAACCAGACTAATGTGGGTTCGATGCTGCTAGAAGACATGAAGGGTAGCCAGCCTTAATCCCCAAACTCCAGCCTGTCCATGTCAGTCCAAATAAAAAACGTCCTCATCAACCTTTCTTGAAATATAGAAAAAGAGCTCTTAACGGAGAGTATAACATACAAAAAGTGCCCTAAACAGAAAATTTCTATATGAATTGTTTTTATTATGTTGCTTAAAAGGTACAATGAAGTCTGTCATATATTAAGTTATTGGATTTTAATGTGCTAAAGAGGATACGAAAAAGCTAAGCTATATGTTGTTAGGTTTTAGTATATGCAGCAGTAGAAGTAAATAGTGTATATGTGGGATTTCAATTAGGCCTATCAGTTATTTTATTTTGCATTGAAATGATTGGTGTGGTGGTTTTGTAAGCAAATATGTGTCACTCCCCATTTTAAATGGGGACGAATTATGGAAAATAAAATACATATTGGGAAGAATATTTATGAAAATATTTGCATACAAAGCACTTACATTAAAAATATGCATTACATTATCTTAATTAACCATCTGCAATTTTTATTTCCCAAAAGTCATTAACATATCTCTTATGGCAATGATAGTGGGGAGCATCAGAATGGATTTATGTCCTCCTCCACAAAATCTCAAGTCCTTAAACAGAAAGTGAGAGGTAATTTATCTCACTCAAGAAGTTGGTTGGTATTATAAAGGTAGAGAATTATACTATTAGTACTCTTGGCTGAATTTCCATTTAAAGCCTTATACTTTAGCTAAATTCTGTCTAATGAAGCACTAAAATAGTAAAGGTGGTAAAATACATTTATAAGCATCGTTTTTGCGAGCACAGCAAAGTCAAGACAACTTGTTTCATCTTGACAACCCACAACAGAGCTATGAAGAGAGAGAAGAAGTAATCTCTCTCTCTCTTTCTTCATACCTCAATTGTGTATAAACAAGATAAAACTCAGTCATCTGAACTCCAACGTGCTCGCAAAAATATGGCATACGTGAAGCAGTGAAGAATATTTTTCTTTATACTCTCAAAGTGATTAAAATGAGCAACATTTGCCACTCTCTGCAGTAGGCAAGCTATTAGGTACATGTAACACTAAATACTGTATTTGTCATATGCCCCAATTTGCCTTTAATGAATATGAGAACAAAAGTTGGATTTCACAAATTTCATCAAATTTAGAAATCAAGATTTTATTTCTGAACTTTAGAGTAATGACATATGATCTTGAAAAAGAGCTCCAACCAGTTGTCGAGATAAGAGAATATAAAAAAAAGAAGACTGATTCCTCAATGAATAAGAAAAGAAAAATTCGGCACAAAAAATCAGATAAAATATTCTTAATTTCTAAAAATTTATTTAATTAATATATTATTACGAACTTGTGAAGATATACTTGGAGACTCAGAACTGCACAGAACTGATCTAGACAGTTCTTAAATCTCAATTTTATTAAACTCTAGATAACTGATCTTACTAGATTATAATTTCAATTCAGAGCTTCCGTAAAAAGGCTAATTTTTGTTTTGATCAAGAATAAATGTCGATTGCCGAGATATGTTCTTCTATTCACTATTAACCCTCATGGGCCAAAGTCACTGGCCTGATGCAAAAAACTTACAGATGGCTAAACAATCCCCTTGGGGGTAGTACTGGAAGTTTAATCCCAATGTTCCTCATTTCCTCTTATGTTTTGCTGTATGCCAAAACGATTGAGAACCATACGGTTGTATTTTATAAGTATAACAATGCAGACAGCTCAGGTCTACACCCCCAAGCCTTTAAGCTGCCAAGTCGGACCAGCGTCACCTTCAAATCTACAAACGCCGTTTGTATTTGACATTAACTTCCTTGTAATAAAATTAGCCACTGCATATGTTGCACTCCATACCATAACTGTTTAAAGATATCACGAGTACAGATGATCCCCAACTTACGTTCCGAACAGGCATTCATATCCTGATTTGTTCATAAGTTGAAACTTTGAATGTACAGTACCATAGTGGGGGTGCAAACATTCCTAAATCATGTACAAAAGCTGTTTGTATTTGACATTAACTTTCTTGTAATAAAATTAGCTACTGCATATGTTGCACTCCATACCATAACTGCTTAAAAATATCATGAGTACAGATGATCCCCAACTTACATTCTGAACAGCCATTCATATCCTGATTTGTTCATAAGTTGAAACTTTGAATGTACAGTACCGTAGTGGGGGTGCAAACATTCCTAAATCATGTACGTAAAATAAAGTTGCTTTAGAATATAATATATTTGTTTTCTTATCCTAAAGATACATGATGCAAGCTTGCACATTTCTTGAAACACTGGAACCGTCCATAACTTTCTGCATAGTATCAGTAAACTGCATAGGCACGGCACTTTTCACATGTTTGCATCTCCAGATGTTTGTGTGTTGGATGTTTATAAGTCGAGGAGCTTCTGAATGTTCTAAGCTTTGCTACTTCATCACCAGAAACAATTAGTACATTATATTTAAAGTACAATGCACAGTGTTTTATGTATATCCAGTATGCATTTCTCACCGAAATAACTACGGACAGCCACAATCAAATTGAAAAACATCAGCTCTCTAAACAATGATACTCTTATCCATTAACTTTACATCTGCCAAAATTAAAACCAAGGGAGAAAATACAAAAACTGGTATTGCAGAACAAATTCACTATAAGTGACAGGTCCTGTTCTTCACACAAATTAAAAATATTTAAATGTAACATTTAGCTAATAAAATAAAATACAAAAAAATAAAAAGCTAGCACCAAAACCTGTTCTAATAAAAGACCCAAAGTACAAAACTATCCATTATCTTGAAAAGACTTCACACATATGAGATGATAGGAAAATGGAGGGACATGATTTTAACCAAAATAAAAAATATTTCAATTAATGGAGTGAATCAGCACATTACACCATTCAAAAAAACGAAGAATCTCATAGAACAAAAGGAGGGCATAATATGGTCAAAGGTAATATAAGAAGTGATATCAAACTGTTCTTAATAAATCCCAATTGATATACACTTTTTATAGTTAAACAATTCTACATCAAAATGTACATGTTCAACAACAATGTTTCAAATAAAGCCAGTTCCAAGGAACAATCATATTTTCCTAGAAAGGTTGAAAAAGAAATTAGTCTTCCCCATTTATAGTTAGCAACAAATTCGCAATCATTATCTTCACCAAGTAGACAACAAAATGGAGGCCTCAAAAAGCAAGTTACCAAGTGTTAGCGTCAGTTCCATCAATTCTTCCCGCTTCTCAAATTTGCTTAGCATCAAGATAAAAAAGTTTAGGAATCGAAAACATGACTTTCCTATTCCCACATATATTTTTGGAAGGAAAGGATATCAATAACTTTTAGAAGCAGCTAGCTTAAGGAAATCTATGATTATGCAAAACAAATCCAGATTTGAGCCAAATTATGTTCTTTACCAACACTAACTACACTAAATGGTAGTGTTTAAACACAGCAGTGCATCAAAGAGACTACAATTAAACTAGTAACAAGTAAAAAATATATATACTTGTCAGAACTTTATATACCTGCACTCAAACTACCTATATTTTTGCAAGAACATTATATGTCTTAAATATAAGACCAATGACTACCAGTGCAATTTATCTAAAGCTATCATAAGATTAACATCAACTTTCTTCTTAAATTATAAACACTAAAAACGGCATCAATACTGGACCAAAAACATCAATACTGGACTCAAAACTTTTTACCTCTAATACATATGTAGGTGCCATTTTATAATACAAGAGTTTGCCAATCTATTCAAACAGAAAAGTTAATTAATATAATTATACTCCATGGTAAGCCACAGTTTTACCTCCTTTTCATGCATTACAAAACTAAAGAGGAGTTAATAAAAGAACACAATTGGCAGATTAATAAAGGTGTCCCCCCCTGAGGAAGTCTTTAAAAAAAAAATACATCAAACTCTCATGATCCCATAGAAGGGGATCACACTTTGTGAATAGATAAACATACCTTACTAATCAACTCACTTCTACTTAATTAAAAACTCGGTGCTTATATACTGTTTGTTCAATGGAGCCTCTAAGTCACATGTACTGAGATAATATTACTTCCATCTCGAGGAGTATTTAAATAAAACATATATCAACATACTAAAATATAGTGCAAATTAGATTTCCCATATGTATTACTTCACTCTTCAAGTTCATTAAATAATTTTACGAGACCATGACTGCTATCAAAGATGTATACGTAAAAATAAGACAAGCTACCGACAACAAACAACAAAATAGATTAACACAGAATGTTCTTAAAAAGAAGTTCACAGGCAATGCACTATGTTATGAATTCAGCTTAATCTGTTCACACAACATGAAATATGTAGTGTCCATATCGAACACATGTATGAATAGAATTAAATCAATCTATTCTACATATTGCTCATTTTACCTCTCTTTTCAAAAGTCTGTAAATATCACATTCTCCATTTTATCACAAATATATTGTAACCCCATCGCTTCCTTAGTGCCTATATACATATAGTTATAAAAATTTAAATGGAAATCAAGTCACATGTACTGATCATTCTTTACCTTTGGGAGCAACCACTTCCTGACAGAGAGAGATAACTCTCTCCGCCCTCAGCGCATGACTTTTCCTTCAGGAGGAAGAGAAGGAGAGGGAGGACACAGGATACAAGTTATTCTGTGCTCCCCTCTCTAATGCCTGTTTCAGTAACAGATATTCTATTGCAGAAAAACCTAATTTCTGTTTTAATGGTTAAAAATAAAAAAATAATGATTGCAAGATCTAAAAAATACTTTTTACAACTCCAAAGTAGGTTTCCATATACAAGCTTTAAGTGTCTCTTGGTAGTTTGAAATTCGTGTAAATGTGTTTGGATTGTATCTGACCTTCAAAACCGCCTTAAATTGCTCTTTTTTCAGTTTACCTATTGTCAGGGTAGGTTACGTTGTTCAATTAGTTTAGGTTAGAAATACTTTTAGATGGCTTTGTTGGGTAATTTAGCAGTTTAGTATCGCAGCCGAATTTCGGCAATTTCCCACAAATTCTTAACCTAACCAGGAATACTATTCCTGGTTAGGTTGACTTAGGTTAAGAATGGGTAGGTTACGAATTAGCGGGAAATAGCCGAAATTCGGCCGCGATACTAAACTGTTAAATTACCCTTTGTTGGATAGATTTGATCAAATGCATCAAAAATCGTAACAAAAACATATTTCACTGACCGAGGAAGATGGGTGTAATCGTAAGAATACACCAGTGAATATTTACTCAATTATGAACTCTTTTCTTAACTGGTAGTGAACTAACCTAATCCAATACTATAAATTTCACGAAATTTTTGAGAATTTAGGGGTGACAAAATAAATACTCCCATCCCTTATACTATACGTTCTCAAAGGAAGTTTTCAATAATTCTTATCAAAGTGCCAAACTATGAAATATTTATTATACACGAAAACTGTAGGATTTTTTTTCTCCAAATTTCTGACCTTGGTTAACTTAGGGAAGCTGTAAAACGGATAAGCGATGATAAAATATTATACGACATAAAATATGCTTTAACAAAATGAAAGCTCCACTTTAAGACTATATCTTACAACAGAAACCAATAAAAAAAAAAAAATCATCTACAATACTGTCATGGCAGGCAACGATTTCATTTCATACCTGATAATATATAAACGTTATTTAATATTTTTAACAACATATTTCCATACCTTCGTGGTGGTTATGGTCGCTGAAGGATCAGAAATTTATATATTATACGTTGAAATTCACGAACATACAATTATAAAAAAGACTGAAAGGAGAATCAGTTCTCAAACTACACACGACAATGATTCAGTTGACAATAAGCGCCATCTTGAAATTCCCAAAATGTCGACATTAAAGTTCCTTCTCATCATAAATAAGAAAATTATTATTATCACTATTATTATTATTATTATTATTATTATCATTATTATTATTATTATATTCACACCCCGAGTAATATGAATATACATTCCAGTGAAAACACATACCAAAATAGTAAAATATCTTCTATTCTCAACTCGTTTCCTTACTGGTAGTAAATTAACCAATCCGAATGTAAAATTCCATAATAAATTTAGATATATATTCCCAATTGAGGGTGTGAAAGTAAACATATATAATAATAATAATAATAATAATAATAATAATAATTATTATTATTATTATTATTATTATTATTATTATCGTGACAGCATTATGAAATTTTTCAATACAATATTCATTCAAAGATTCTATTGAGCAAATAACTTTTTATACAAGAGTAGAGGAAATAATATGAAGATATAATTAATACAGCAATGCGCATAAAATGGCCGTGAGCCCCCTTGTAAATAATAATAATAAGCATAATAATAATAATAATAAGCAAACATATTCACCGCATGCTAATTCATCACATCATTCCTTTTAGGTCCTTGGGGATACATGGTCAACGAAATTCCCCCCTTTCCATACAATCAACACCAAACAGTGCTGCCAGGTACAGGGAAATTTCCTTTTTTTAGGGTAATTCAGGTGGGTACAGGGAAACAGGGAAGAAACCTGAAAATTTACTAAAATCTAGGGAAATTCCAGAAAAGAAAGAGAAAATCTGGGGAAATTCTGGAGAACTAGCTATTATTATACTAATTCTATATTTTTACTTTGTGTAGCAATTGAGATGAAAAAAATTAAAATACACTGTATGCAGAGAGAGAGAGAGAGAGAGAGAGAGAGATATTGCAAGCATGATGCAATTGTCTTGCTCTTGAACGATCATCCGTTTCGGCTTGTTTTAGAGGTGTCCACTGTATGATTGCTCATCTTCCTTAACAAAGAGCTTCGGAGCAGTGTTCTAGTGTGTAGCAACAGTAGTTGCCGGAAAATATGTCTGTTGTGGAAGTGCAGAGAGAGAGAGAGAGAGGAGAGAGAGATGCAATTGTCTTGCTCTTGAATGATCATCCGTCTCGGCTCGTTTTAGACGTGTCCACTGTATGATTGCTCATCTTCCTTAACAAAGACCTTCGGAGCAGTGTTCTAGTGCATAGCAACAGTAGTTACCGGAAAATAAGTGTCTGTTGTGGAAGTGCTGTTGTCTCTCTTATGAGATTAATGTTTTAGATGTGTCTACCCCTCCAGCTAGGGGCAAACGCCTACCATACACACAAAAATACACCGAAAAGTGGGAGAATGATCCCAAATTTAAAAGTTGGTTAACAAAAAGTAGTAAAGGCCCTTTGTATTTTCACTGCAAACTGCGTAATTCCGATGGGAAAGCTGGGAAATCTGATATAGAAAAATATTCTGCAGGGGCCAAGCATAATAAAAATGTTGAAAGTGTTCAACATTCAGTGAGTGTACTTGATATGCCAAGTGTCAGTGGAAAAAAATATGAGTAAAAAAGTGAAGGAAGCTGAAATCCGATTTGCTGCTGTGATAAGTGAACTTAATCTTTCCTTTTCGGTTGCTGATAAACTTGTTCCAGCTATGAAAGTCATATGTTCAGACCCAGAAGTGGTAAAGAAATTGAAATGTGGTAGAACAAAATATACAGCTGTTGTGAAAAATGTTCTTGGTCGTACAAAGAGGGATGAGTTATTTGACCTTCTCAGAGGAAATAGTTTTTCCTTAATGGTAGATGAATCTACTGACAGAGGGTGCACGAAACACCTTGCCCTAGTTGCTAGAGTTGCGACACCAGAAAGCATTAAGGATTAGTTTTTAACACTTGTTCCCTTGAAAAGTGCTACTGCTAACAGCCTTTATGAATGTGTCAAATCTGTGTGTGCTGATGAAATTATTCCATACAAGCAAAACATGATAGGATTTGCTGCAGATGAGGCCAGTGTAATGATGGGAGTTGATCATTCACTCTCATCGCTATTAAAAATTGACATACCAAACTTGTTTACAATGAAGTGCGTTTGCCACTCTTTTCATCTTTACACATCATATGCATGCAAATCAATGGAAAGATGGATTGAAGATATGACCCGAGATAAGTACAATTACTTTTCGTCACCAAAACAGACTGCAGTCTTAAAAGAATACCAGGAATTCACTAATGTGAAACCGGTAAAACGGTTGCTTGAACAACTTCCAGCTCTGAGACTATACTTCACCCAAGCTGCAATGGAAGATAGGCTCCTGGCAGCCGAATCTATTCTTCAGAAGCTCAGTGATCCATTCAGCAAACTATATTTAGAATTTCTTGATTTTGTGTTACCCATCTTTAATGATTTGGACAAAGAGATGCAAGCTGAAAATCCAAAGATTTTTGCCCTTGATCATTCACTCTCATCGCTATTAAAAATTGACATACCAAACTTGTTTACAATGAAGTGCGTTTGCCACTCTTTTCATCTTTACACATCATATGCATGCAAATCAATGGAAAGATGGATTGAAGATATGACCCGAGATAAGTACAATTACTTTTCGTCACCAAAACAGACTGCAGTCTTAAAAGAATACCAGGAATTCACTAATGTGAAACCGGTAAAACGGTTGCTTGAACAACTTCCAGCTCTGAGACTATACTTCACCCAAGCTGCAATGGAAGATAGGCTCCTGGCAGCCGAATCTATTCTTCAGAAGCTCAGTGATCCATTCAGCAAACTATATTTAGAATTTCTTGATTTTGTGTTACCCATCTTTAATGATTTGGACAAAGAGATGCAAGCTGAAAATCCAAAGATTTTTGCCCTTCACAGCAGTCTCTGCAGCCCTATATACCATACTTCAATGCTATTTAAAACCAAGCTACCTGAAATCCACAGAATTATCATCTGTGAGAATAAGAGACCCTTCCAATTTTCTGCTACTGACAGATGTGTATCTTGGAGGTCAGGTGGTTGCATCACTCCAGACATGTAAAGACACCAATATGCAGCAGCTGGATGCTTTCAGACTTCGATGTCTTGATTTTTACATTGAAGGTGCATCCCAGATATTGAAAAGGTTCAATATTAGCAGCCAAGTTCTCACAAACTTCAAGGCTTTGGATCCGCAAAGTATACTAATGAAAACTGTTCCATCTATTGCCCCCTTAGCAGTGAATTTCCCAAATTTAGTGCCTGAAAATCAATTACATGAATTAGACCGAGAATGGCGCTTGCTTAGAAACACTGAATTAAACATAATGCCTGATATTGTTGTTTGTAAGTTTTGGCAATCAGTTGGCAATATGAAGAAAAGTGATTAAACACTGTTGTTTCCACTAGTTGGAAATTTCAGGTTAAATCTTTTATGTTTGCCCCATTCAAGTGCATTCGTGGAAAGAGTTTTTTCACAAGTGAACTTAATGAAAACACAAACGAGAAATTCTTTGACAACAGAATCATTAGTTGGGATGTTACATGCAAAAAGAACTTTTGAAACCATCTGCTGAAGACATGGAAATAACTAAAGCCCAATTAAATTTCATGACAGATGACATTTACCAAAAAGATCAACAGTGAGGTATGTAATGAGATTATGAACAGTATTTAACTATGGAAATAATGCCTTGTATATGTATCTATAATGGGAAAATTTTAAACCAAATGGGAAATTTTGCAAGCGAATCTAGGGAATTTTTAACAGCATGACCTGGTAGCAGTCACCAAATGGCTTGGGTCATCCACAAGGTAAGGGGAGAAGGATCTTCAACCAAGAGGCTCGAATGGCGTACCTGGTCAAGTTAGCCTCATATATCTAAATTTACTCCCCTTCCTATCGCTAATGTGTTGGTGATCATAACTATTCGAAATGACGCAAACTTGTTGCTAATCACATCAGATTATTCAAATTTAATTTATATCTACAAAAGCAATATTATATTCCTTACTAAACTTATATAAAGTCAATGAAACATTCTAAGCCTAAAACGCAATTTGAACATACCATTAGTTATCATACCTACCTTAGGGACATTGTCAACTGTAAATGGATTATTTTTTCCAGCTCTCCTAATTTCAAATATTCACTGAAAAAAACGAACAAAAACCTACCATGTATTTAAAAATATGTACTATAATGTATTATTAGATCATTATTATTATTGTATTAAAATTCATTCATATCGTATACTTTGTTTACTATAGTAGTTAAGTGTCTTTAGCCTAAGTACTGCATACTTATGTACCGTGCAGTACTTTTTTTTTACCTAAACGAAACTTACGGACAGACTTCTGGAACCACTCATTCGCAAGTTGGGGAGTGTCTATGACTGTGAATCTAGTCAATACAATTTGTACATTCATGACGACTAATAAAGAAAGTACAGTATATTAGTCCTATGCATACAACAGACAAAACCGGTTTAAACAGAATATACCACTTATAGCAAGTATGGTATATCTTATACCTTCTGTGGCTGGTTGCAAAGAGAGATAGAAGTCTGTTTGAATATTCCTTGCAAATTGAAAGAGTAAACTAAAAGGGATAGGACACAAGGGAATAAGAATTCCTTCTTCCCTAAAATTATCTCTTGTCAAACATAAAGAGATGAATGGGAAGTTCCAGCAAGGAAGATGAAGCCTTGATGTCTCCTTCTATATCATGTTAGAAAAAAATCTCATTTGGTATTACTGTATTTCAACTATACAAATGTGGTAGACACTGCCCAGTGTATGCTCAATGCCAGTGCTGTTTAAGCTTTCCTCCCGGAAAAAGAAAACGTCATTGTAGAATAATATAACTTGATATGTATATGTTGCTATTGTCAGTCTTATCCTGTTTGAAACTTATCTAACCTCCACATCTTGCGAGAAAAAGAGCAACATGCTTGGTCTCATTAAAGCACTAGAATGTTCTCAAGAGAGTTACCAATAGCAATATATTCTTACATTTTCCTCGTATATCAAGCTAGCTTCATATAAGAGGCTAAGAAAAACATCAAACAAAGTCTTGTAACAGTTAAGCCCACATTGATTATATGTAAAACACAACAGTTCAAGAGCTAAAAACTCCTTATTTAATTCGTAGATTAGAATTTAATCTCGAATAGCTTTCATATTTCACTGAAAGAACAATACAAAAATACCTACAGTGAAAGCCTGAAGTGTAGAAAGTCCGTTCCAGTGTATTGTGATTTCCTTTTGTTGGTAATGAGAGAGAATACAGTACCTTGAAAATTTCTTTTGGTAGTGTACTGACCAGACCCATATTGGGACTTCTCGATATTAGCAGCAAATCTCTTCATATTTGTAACTGTGCAGAGATTTTGGGGTCATTTACCTAAACCAGTTTAAAAGCTCATTTACCTCAGCAGATCACGTATTTTCAGAGTATACAATATGCAGTTCAGATACCTATAAGCTCGTCAAGACTGCTTCTTTGAGGAGTACTACAATAATGACTATAACAATAATAATAAAGGTGGATTTGGTCTGTACTCATGTTCACACAACCTGAAAATAATGATAGAAGAGCAAAAAATAATTTAACTCATGGTATTCCTGTTCTCAAAAACTTGGCACTATTTGACCTGTACAAGTGCAAAGGATCACATATAGGTGTGACAGGCTGCATGTAGCTCACATGCCATGTGCTTGACACTCTTAATGTAGACACCTCTAATATTACGAAAGGGATTAGAACTTCTTTCTGAGAATCTTAATTCAACATCCAAATATATTATTTTCATTAGATTTTCAAGAATTCTGTGGTGAAAGAAGGCCAGATGTTATTTTGAGATCAGTCTCATCACTTGTGGAGTAGAAACTAAATCTTAGTATCTCTCTCTCTCTCTATCTATCTATCTATCTATCTATCTATATATATATATATATATATATATATATATATATATATATATATATATATATATATATATATATATATATATATATATATATGTGTGTGTATCATTAACATACCAAGCTTTTGCTGAAGCTTAAGAGAAAAACAATGACGACAAACTGTACTTTAATCAGTATTCTTAAAGTAACATTTGAATACACAAGTATTGAACTCTGCTTGAGAGATAAATCACGTTTATATACATTACACAATCCTAATTTTTTTAAATTATCTGTCATTAATGCTACGTAACAACTGTTCATTTATTCTGCATGTATAATGCACAAGATGAAAACCGTTTATCTGACAGCTTCTCTCGAAGCCTGAATCCTTACTCGCTTAATCTATTGGGAGAAAACTCCATGTCACCAGAGATGTATGATAAGTAATGAATTAGAAGGGCTTTTCAGGAATGTGTGCAAGTGAAGTGCCATGCAGTCTTCTCCCAAATCACATATAATTATATGGTACCCTTACCTGAACAACTGAGCTAGGTAACAATTCTACAAAACTGTCCAGCACACGTACCAAAGTCTGAACTGATATTTCAGAGTTCTTAAGTTTGGTACAAGTTAGCTACGTACCAATGCACGAGCCACTTTTTTGGCCTGGCAACACATAATATTCCAAACAAAAAAGAAAGTGACAAGGGTTTTATAACTGCATTTTCCTTGATCACAAAAAAAATAGGAAAAAAAAAATTTAGTTACATAATTTAACTGCTAGTCTTGTCTGATCCTTCAACGCTTGACGTTATTATAATTCATAGCTCTCATAGGTGCTTTAAAATTTGCAGCTGCTTGCTGTTGAATTTGATACGCCATGGGATGGATCTTAAAACCATAAAGCCTAGGAACAAATTGATTCGCTGGTCTCTTTGGCCTGTATTCTGGGTGCACCATGAAGAGCATGTGGGGGAAACCAGTTCCAAAGTACGCGCCGTCTATGTGGTGGTGCCTTGAAGATTTAGGGGTGTAAACATCGCAGCACTTAGGACAATATAACTTCACCATGGCTTCGCCCGGTACGTCGCTTAGACCAATAGGTAGCATAGGCTGTGGGAATTGAAAGGAATTAGTGACTAATGTCAAGAATGGTTCCACAATGAGGTATATAAAGACCTTAAACACTTCTTATATGGAATACAGTATGAAAAACATCACAGGAGAAAAGTATTTGTGACTGTCACTAAAAAAACTGGCCATTATGGTCAAGCAGTAATGCTCGCAACTTTGATTCTTCAGGTCATGGGTTCACAGCCTGCCATGGTCTGAGGATTGAAAGGGCATTCACTCAAGGTAACAGCAGTATTTGCCAAAATCACTCTTTCACAAGAAGGCACCATCCTAGTTCTTAGTAGAAAGGGAATCTGTGATGTAAAATTAATTAACATAAAATTCTGGGAAAAACAATGTACTGGTATGTACAATATACTGTACGTCTTCTTTCACTTTTGAGTCCATTTTGGTATCTATATTTAGCAATACCTACGGTAATTACCTTCTGCTGGTCTAAGTTCACTCCTAAATACAAACCTTATCCCATTTTTAATCATTTTACAGACCATAAAACTCTTGATATCTATTATAAATTTGAGGTATTACTAGCCACACCCATAATGACAATCTGGAAGGAATCGATTTGGAATATTATTGTTTCAATTTTCCATAACTAGCATTTGGGGAATGGTAACATATTCCAGCAACCTGTAATACTTTAGATTTTATACTTCTAGTCCATTTCCTCAAGATAAATACTGTACGTATACTGTATCATCTTTTATTTTTCAAACGTGGACGACATCATACAGGCCAATAAGCAACCGCTCTCCCTGCTTCCCAGGTTGAAAATGTGAAGCCAATATATGTCACTTTTTTTTATTGTTAAGATATGGATAAAGAATACAAGCACCAGAACACTGGATGTTCTACTTTCTTGCATCTTCACCTATAATTTACTGCAGTACCGCAACAATATTATGATGAACATTTTATTAAATCTATCTAGCATAAAACTTGAAATATTACAAATACAGGTAATATACAATTGTTTTACTAATCACCATATACATATTTTTTTTTTTCAAATTCATGGAATATGTCCCTTCTATATTCAGTTGGAATATGTCCCTTCTATATTCAGTATCATTTAGTATGAGCCATATTTACACTCAAAATCACTCAATATTTTAAAATGGATGATGACACAATTAAATACAAATAAAAAAGAAGCACAATGATGAATATATCTTGTCATCTCTGCTCACACTAAATCACGTTTTTTTTTAAACAAATTACATTAAAAAGGGCAAAGAAAACTGCCCTCATCAATATCGGGCACCAAGAAAACATGGAGGAGAAAAAGTAGTAGCTTAAGAGAATGATGAACATAAAGAAAAGGACAGGCTGAAAGAATATTCAAAGTACTGAAGACTGATAATCTGGGATTAGACACAGTTAACAATAATTATGGTATACTATAATGACAATAGTAATTATAATTATAATAATAAACACATCAACAATAAATTCAATGCTGATAAGACCATATCTTACCTGATTTTCACAATAGACTCTTGGACAATGACCGAAGTCCCCTGCTTGGTATTTTTCAATCATCTGCGCAATGCCGCGATTGGTCAAGATGTATCGAGCGTGGATGAGACCATAGAGCATCTCAGCCGCTTGCTCTATTAGGTCACTTTGATGAGGGATTTCCTCCTCTTCATCTGAAAGCAAAGAGTTAAAACTCATCCTACATGACATAATTAAATTTTAAAAAGCAACTTTTTAAGAGTGAATCTCATATACCGGGCGAGTAAAGTACAATAAAAGAGATGCTTTCTGGTTATGTTGAAAGACAATTATATTCATAAAATATTTTTCTATATTAAATATAAATTTGGCCTCTTCTCATAAGGATTTATTAAGTATATCAAGTACTGAAAATGCTTGGTGCCCTAATCTTGTCTTAAAAAAAAAAAAAAAAAACTGCTGTAAAACACATTACATGAAATTCACAAGTGAATGTATGTCCCTTTCTGTGGCCAATCATGCATGTTGATGGATAAACTCGTGCATTTAATTAAACAAAACTCTTAAGGCGCAAAATACCTGAAAAGACTTGAGTCTACCAGCATTCACTGGATTTTTCTATCTAAGAGTAAACTGAAGTACCTTAACTCTTTTCATTGCAGTTGCCGAGGTTTACATGTGTGTTATTTTTCTTCTATAACATTTTCAAAAGAAGTAAATTATCCATTTTTTTAAATTATCCATATCATGGTGAACACTTTTTGGCAATAAATTTCAATGCAGTTCAAAAGCATTTATGTTAAGTTTAATTTTATACGAAGTCATGTGTTACTGAACATGGTTTACTTTGAAACAAATGCAATATTCACTGCTAAATCAATGTTGTATTTTTGGTTTTTAAGATACTTTTATACATCAAAGTGAACATTTTCTTATCATAATCAATAATTCAAACCTCAAAATACATCTATTCTGGTAAGGCCCATTTTATAATTTACACTAGTGCAGAAGATATATAAGGAGAGGTATGCCTGGCCGGTCCAGACTAAAAAAAAAATAGAGAGAGCAAGAGAGAACAAATACCTGGCTCCAAATCTAAGATCATATCCAATGCTTGCCTATAATGAGGGACCTGCTCATTGAGGCCGGTGAGATTAAATTTATCTTGAATGTAATCCTCATCCACCTGCAATAGGAAAAATATTTCAGCAAATCTTGGAACCATAAACATTATCATTCCATACGTTTCATATCTTCTAAAAAACTGGAGTTCAAAGCATCATTAGTACACACTGTACTGAGGAAAGGTACAATTAAAATTCTATTCTGGTTTTCTACTACATATGAAGAAAACCCTACTTGAAAGCAAAACTCTGAAGCAAGTCAAGAGACTCTTAAACACAGATATTATTTTTCTTTACTGTTATAGTCTATAAAAAGGAAATGATATAAACAATTGATGGATGAGACATTTTAGTCCAAAAATAGTCAAGATGTATCAACCTAATATTTGAGCTAAAAACATCATTACAATCGTTCATGGTTGAGAAATTATAATAGGCACTTAATCAGTATCTTGAATTTACATATACCTTTACCATATGTATCTAAAAATTAACCAAGGGTGGAGATCGAAATATTTCATAACCTTGGACGTTTTAAAATTTACACTTACATATCTGTAGAGGAATTATGAACTAAAACATTTAAGATTCTTACAAAATTCTAATCTATGATATTAATTATTATATATAATTACAGTAAATCCAAGGAGAACAATTAACGTATAAAATAAAATTCATGTTCAGTACTGTACATCATTTTTAGTACAAAAATTCAATTTCACACTGTACCATTATTACATGTTGAGATCACCTTTATAAAATTTTTTTTTGGATAAATAAGATTGTATCAATACTAGCATCCACTAAACAGAGTACAGTTCCAAGACTCTGTAACTATTGATGTACAGTACAGTACTGTGCTTGTGTAAAATGTGTAGCAATTGAAGAGATACTATCTTGAACTATAAAATCAGTAATTAACACTGCAACTGCAAAATGAATAATGAACAACTTGGATGTCAAATGCAACCTATATAAATTTCACACTCTGGTTACACTGCAATGTTAAAAAGTGATGAGCAATTATTGCACGTACCTCACAGAAAAATTCGTTGCCCCTGAGGCCACAAAACCAAGCAATCCATGAAACTTCTTCTGAACTACTCATCTTTCTGAAATGCAATATAGGAAGTCATTGCAACTTAGATTAAAAAGGTTTGTATAATTCTGTAAGGCATTTCATATATAATAATGTATTACAAATTGAATATGTTAACAAAGACACTATTACTAATGCACTTTTCCTTAACCTGGCAAAATGCGTATCTTGAGTTATTATTAAGTCTTAAACAGCAAAGGTGTCCTTCTGAATGCACATAGACAACTTTGTCCTTCTGAATGCACAAAGACAACTTCCATACATGAAGAAACAAGGAAGGGAGGAGTTATCAGTATTAAATAATAAATACATTTATGCCAATGGAACCACCTTATCAGATAACCGATTATCATACTCTTTAGTTTTACTGCCATAATGCTTTCAAGCCCAGTTTAAAAGTACTGTCTATCCTTGTGTAAAGTGCATTCACACTTGATACAGATTCAAGGTTATGATGCATGATGGTCAAAAACAGTAAAGAGAACATTCAAGTTTGAACAAATTTTTTTCTGGTAAAATCTATGTAGGACGGTCAAATGAGTACGCAGTTACCTAAATCTTGAATGTGGCACAAGTCAAAGTAATCCAAGAACAGAATTATTATCGCTTACAATTATCAAAAGTGATGCACTCAAATTCTTTTCCTTAATACTGTAGTTTGCTCTATATATGAGTTTAAAGCACCAATCTAGCAGCATATGACATCTTCACATATTTTATGGAATAAGTCTTGCATTTGTATATAAAAACTAGAGAAACCTACAAATGTGCTAAACAGTACCACAATATTGTAACATCAAATAATTCTTTGTTGTATGATACCTGACGCAGTCTCTGAGCGTTGTGGATTATTTTTTAACAACAAGGGTAGAAGAAGGAAAAATATGGAGAATACTTATTGAACTTCTAATATGTTGTATCAGCAACTGATTCTGAATTTAATAAAATTCCTTCTACATACGACAGCATTACAATAAAAGTATCATAAAATTCCTTTTACTTGTGACAGCAGTACAATAAAACTATAATAAAATTTCTGGACAAACTGGAGAAGACGCACCTCAGCACTGTCAACCAGAGAAAACACTCCTCAGAACTGGCCAACTGGAGATAACGCATCTCATAATTAAGCAAATGGAGACAGACCACCTTAGGTTAGGTTATCTCCAGGTGACCAATCATGAGTGCCCTCTACAGCCGATAGCACCAGGGTGCATCTTCTCCAATTTATCCAAATTTCTTTTACTTCTATCATAAAATTCCTTCTACTTATGACAGCATTACATGAAAACTATCACAAAATTTCTTCTACTTATGACAGTGTTACAATAAAACTATCAAATAATTCCAGTTACTTATGACAGCATTACAATAAAACTATCATAAAATTTCTTTTACTTTCGACAGAATTACAATAAAACTATCAAAAAATTCTTTCTGCTAATAACAGCATTACAATAAAACTATCATAAAATTTCTTCTATTTGTGACAGCATTGCAATAAAAGTAAAAGTACTTTGGACAGATATTAAGCTTTGCAGGTGAGCGAATATGAGGGCAATTTATATGTGATACATTATTAATAAGTCACTAACTGACGGAATTAACCAAATTCTACCCATTAAGCTCTTATGTGTTCAAAACAATAGGCCAAACAGAAAATAAGAGATTTCTTTCTGGTTCAAAAAGATGACCAGTTAAAGGCTAGGAATTAAGAGGGTTGATATGAGTATGGGAATTTTAAATAAATGTATTGATCTTATTCAATTACACAGACCATTATAAATTTTTGCTAGAGCCTAGTTTTGATTCCGGTAATTAAGTCAGAGTTTGTGGCACTACTAAGGAAACAATTTGATTTCTTCCAAACAATATGTATAAAAAGAAATAAAATACCTTGTGAAATATATTACAGTATTTTGGAAAAAAAAAAAAAAAAAAAAAAAAAAAAAAAAAAACACGGTTTTCCTATTCATCACATTATATACTTGCATTTTCACCCAAATTCGATCTAAGTTACTCTCCACTTAATAAGGCATAAACATTTATGCATTTTATCTTGCAATGTTTAAAGTTTGTGTAATAAATATGAGTACAGTAAACGTAGAAAAAAAAAAAAAAGTTTTGTCCTCCAGCTTACATGCTAAACACTATATACCTGTACTAGTTCTTCTGTCATGCTAAACAATATATACTGGTCCTTCTGGAAGATATATAATGAACCATTCTGTTGATTAGGAGACTGGGTGTGTTGTAGCACTTTATTAGGGTCCAATTCAAAAGAAATGCCGTAAAAAGTTAGCCAGTATGCACCAAAGTACGTATTGTTACTGATGCTAAATGCGCAGCAGGCATATGTTTACTTTCACACCCCAATCTTATGATATTTTTTTAATGAGGGCTAGGTTAGGTTATTTAGATACTTAAAAAAACGTTATGCTTAAGTAAACATGATTTATTAAATTCTACCAAGATGAATTCCTAAAAGAAAATAGCCTTACGGTTTACAACTTAAAAAAAATTAAAAAAAATGAGGGTAATTTTTTACTATTTCACCCGCCTCCCTTTGGACGTGAAATTTGTTTTTCTTGAGGTTTATGATGTTTTAAACGAGTATGACCTACAAAACGAGGAAATTATTCCTAGCTTAACTTAATATCTTTACCTAACCTACCCTAATCTAAACAAACCTAAAAAATATTTTAAAGCAATTTTAAGGGCCCAAAAAAAAATTCTAGACCTACTTCAATAGTATAAAATAGTCGGGGAAGAGGGGGGTGTAATACTAAAGAAGAAAAAAAAAATACAATATTGTGCCAAATGTTATCTTTTGGCTAAACACAAAACCAATACAATATTCCCATTCCGAAGTATATGGCAAATTTCTATATGGTATAGCAATATGACCCGATATCCATTAGTCAATAAATATGGGTCTAATGGCCCAGTTTTCTTGCTAAAATAATCCCAAAATATCCGATAAATCCCGTAATGGAAAGTAATACAGTCAAAACAACTGATAAAATCCCCCCAAAAGACCCGTAAGAACAAATAAGGGAGTAAAGTCACCCTAAAAAACCCTGACCATGAGACCCAACACTAAACAACCTGAAACTGATCAACGTATAAGTAAACTTCAGACCCTAAACTAAACATAAAAATAAGCTAAACCGGGTTAAATACGTATTAAACATAAAATAAAATTAGTGAAAAATTGTTATACCTTTTGGCGTGTCGCTCCTCTCCAACGTTGGGTCGTGGGACGTCTTCCGAGTGCTGCTGAAGAGGGCAAGGTGCTGCTGCCATCTGTTGGCCACGAGGAGTATGGTTCTCATTGCTACACTAGGGGGGCTATTTAGACGGAAAACAATATTATTTCTGTCTTTTTTTTTTCTGAATTTACATCGTTTCAAATTAATCTCAGGTCTTTCGTGTATATAAAATATATGAATCTTAATATTTTTTGGTTCAATGTTCAAAAGGAATGTTGTGCTCATTGCTACAATAGGGAATATTTAAACATAGAAAACACTATTTTTTGTCTTTTCTGAATTTACATCGTTTTAACTTATTCCAGGGGTAAGATAGACATAATATATAAATATATAATATATATAAACCCATAATTATTCTATGCTCACAACTCATTGACTATTCATACATACAAGACAATAGTATTTCTTGTCTTTCCGCGATTACATAATTTTAAAGTAATCTCAGGGCAAGGATATATATATATATATATATATATATATATATATATATATATATATATATATATATATATATATATATATATATATATATATATATATATATATGGATTCGGTTTTACGTCACGAACTCCCTTTTCTACTGAGGGCTAGGACGGCTGTCTTCTTGCGAGGGACTTGTTTTGGCAGATGTAATCGTTACCCTGAGTGTATGCCCTTACTAACCTCAGTCCGTGGCGGGGCGCGAACCCTCGACCTGCCGCCTCAGAGTCGCGGACGCTACCATTTTGCCACGGAGACTATATATATATATATATATATATATATATTATATATATATATATATATATATATATATATATATATATATATATATATATATTTATATATATATATAGACAATAGAATTTCTTGTCTCCGCGATTACATCATTTTAATGTAATCTCAGGGCAAGGATATATATATATATATATATATATATATATATATATATATATATATATATATATATATATATATATATATATATATATATATATATATATATATATATATATATATATATATATATATATATATATATATATATAGGCTGTGTGTATTATCACCGTACAGTGATATTACAAAACAAAGACAACACACGAACCTGCAGTAATCCTGTAACTACTTTACTGGCTGTTTCTCATCACCAGCGATAAACAAAGCTCCTGATATCCCTTAATGCACGTCCATACAGGTATAATAACGTAACTACCAATTATCACCGTGCTA
>JAXCGZ010004144.1:0-2500 GCA_037179515.1 Halocaridina rubra
GGTGGTACCTAACTCTCCACCCATTTCTTCCCGATTCCACCAATAACCTCGTTACCCGAATACTGTACTTCTTCTTGTAGCGTTTTTTTCTTCTTCTCTCTTTCTCTTGACCTCCAGCTCCTCTCTTCAGCCAAGATCTCGCCACGCCCTTTTCCCCTCAAAAATGATAAAAACAATAATTTATAAAAGAAGCAAGACTCTTACAGAGAAGCTATTTATTTATTCATTTATTTATGTTGTAGTTTATTTATTATTTATTGATATTATATATATATATATATATATATATATATATATATATATATATATATATATATATATATATATATATATATATATATATATATATATATATATATATATATGTATATATATATATATGTATATATATATATATATATATATATATATATATATATATATATATATATATATATGTATGTATGTATGTATGTATGTATGTATGTATGTATGTATGTATGTATGTATGTATGTATGTATGTATGTATGTATGTATGTATGTATGTATGTATGTATGTATGTATGTATGTATGTATGTATGTATGTATGTATGTATGTATGTATGTATGTATGTATGTATGTATGTATGTATGTATGTATGTATGTATGTATGTATGTATGTATGTATGTATGTATGTATGTATGTATGTATGTATGTATGTATGTATGTATGTATGTATGTATGTATGTATGTATATATATATATATATATATATATATATATATATATATATATATATATATATATATATATATATGATGTGCAATACAGAATTTCTTTGACGTGTTGATAATTTATTGAATGCTTTTTTACTTGAATATTCTGCAAGTTTGCTGACTCCCAAGTAGGATGGTGTGCATGAGCTATACAGTTCTTTACAGCCTCGGAATGATAGTTGATTCCGATGATTCAGGGTCAAAAGCCTAAAGCTCTTATCCCTAACTGGTAAGCATTTCATATATATATATATATATATATATATATATATATATATATATATATATATATATATATATATATATGAATAATTTTTTTAACCCCTTCCGGGACTTGAACCTAGACATGTAATTACTATGCCAAGGCGCTACCAACTACACCACAGAAGGTCTAAAAGTGAAACACACCTTACAGCTTTTATCTACTATACTACGGATGAACGCATTCTAACTGAATGCCACTCTGTTCATATTGCAGTTTCCCCTAACCTCACTCGTGGCTTCGTTTTCGCATTTACTTCAACTCCCAGTCTCATTCGGGACCAGCAATAATCAAATATGCACATTACCATATGTGAAAACATGAATAATTATTTTTTACCCCGACCGGTACTTGAAGTTAGGACATATAATTACTATACCAAGGCGCTACTAACTACACCACAGGAGGCGGGGTAGAAAAATATATTAATGTTTTCACTTGGTAATGAGCTTATTTGATTATTGTTGGTCCCGAACGAGATTGGGAGTTGAAATAAATGTGAAAACGAAGCCATGAATGACGTTGGGGGAAACTGTAATAAGAACAAAGTGGCATTCAAATAGAATGCGTTCATCCCTGGCATAGCAGATATAAGCTGTAAGGTGTTCTTCCCTTTTAGATCTTCTGTGGTGTAGTTGGTAGCGCCTTGGCATAGTAATTATATGACCTAGATTCAAGTCCCAATCGGGGTAAAAAACTTATTCATGTTTTCACATATAGTAATGTGCTTATTTGATTATTCCTGATCCTGAATGAGATTGGGAGTTGAATTAAATGCAAAAACGAAGCCACGAGTGAGGTTAGGGGAAACTGTAATATAAACAGAGTGGCATTAAGATAGAATGCGTTTATCCATAGTATAGCAGATAAAAGCTGTAAGGTGTGTTTCCCCCTTAGACCTTCTGTGGTGTAGTTCTAGGTTCAAGTCCCGGTCGTGGTAAAATAATTATTCATGTTTTCACTTATGGTAATGTGCTTATTTGAATATATATATATATATATATATATATATATATATATATATATATATATATATATATATATATATATATATATATATATATATATATATATATATATATATATATATATATATATATATATATATATATATATATATATATATATATATATATATATATATATTCCCCATAAAGGAAGGGGCTAGAATACTTACTCCTTGTTCCCCTGCGTGTCGTAAGAGTCGATTAAATGAGGCGGAGCGAGGGGACTCGGAATCCCTTCTCTGTATTTTCTCTTCTCAAAGAGTCAGAGCATTATGCCTTGACTTAGCCATTCCCCTTACAAGGGGAAAACGGCTCATATATATATATATATATATATATATATATATATATATATATATATATATATATATCGCATTCGGTTTCATTTAGTGTGTTAAAAAAGCATGGCTAGATTGATATATTTTCGCATAATATCCGAATGTATAGTTATGTTTTTCGTTTTGTCATTTGTTTTTGATGATGAAAGTAATAG
>JAXCGZ010004144.1:7500-15000 GCA_037179515.1 Halocaridina rubra
AAAGAAAACTATATAGTTTGCCTTTGAAAGCTGTGAAGGAGGATGCATTTTTAAGATGCTCTGGAATATTATTCCAGAGTGTTGGCCCTTTGATAGTGATCATCTTTGAACCTGCTTCTGTGTTTGTTCTGTGAATAAAGAGCTCACTGCTCTGTCTTGTGTTGGTTCCCCTTATATCCCTGACTGTTTTTAAATCAAATAGCCAGCTAGGATAATGATGGTCCAAAATTTTGAATACAAAAACATAAATAGCATAAGTGACCTTATTTTCTGCCCGCAGCCACCCAAGTTTATTGAGAGCTGGTGTGATGTGGTCATATTTTCTTATTCCTCCCAGGGCAACTCGAGCTGCAAAATTAATAAGCTTCTGTATTCTGTTTATCTGAGTCTTAGTGGTAGCTCCCCAAACAGTTGTGCAGTAATTAATGTGACTTAGGGCGAGAGATTCAACAATGTTATTCAAGTGGTAGTCTCAATATTGTCTTTTTTTCGTGATAAGTACATTAATGTTCCTGTAACCTTTTTGCATACTTTATCTATGTGGGAATCAAACAACATGTGGTTATCAAAGTGAATTCCTAGGTTTTTTACTGTTTTGCTAGGTGTGATAATATTGTCGCAAAAATTAATTGTTGTGTTTTCTGGAATTTGTGCTATGTGGAACCTTGAACCAATAAATATGCACTGTGTTTTACTTTCGTTAATTAACAGCCCAATTTCTTGGAAATAGGTTTTAATTTTTGACAGAGTGTTTTCTGCTCTTAAAGTTAGCTCTGGGAGATTATTAATATCACCACTAAGGAGTAGTTGAGTGTCATCTGCATATTGTACGACTAGACAGTCAGAAATGAAAGAAGATAGATCATTTACGTAAATGGAGAAGAGGATAGGACCAAGTACTGATCCCTGTGGAACACCAAATGATACATTTTTTGGCACAGAGATAATGTTGTTAAGACGTATGGACTGTTTACGATTAGATAGATACTCGATAAACCAGCTTGGATCAATATTTAAGTTAATACATTTACTTAAAAGAATTTCATGGTTTACACTGTCGAAGGCTTTTGATAAGTCTAATAATACAAGCAGAGATATTTTTTCATATCTATATTATTATATATACTATTCGTAACTTTAAGCAGTGCAGTTTCCGTCGAAAGTTTCGGTCTGAAACCATGTTGGTTAATACTTAATAGTCTATAAGTTGGCATGCAACAATTTTTTCTAATATTTTAGAGAAAATGGGTAGCAGGGAAATGGAACGATAGTTTGTCACATCTTCTCTGTCCCCCTTTTTTATGCAGAGGTATTAAATGTGATATTTTTCAAGAGTCAGGAAACATTTTAGTAACAATGGAAGTGTTCATGATAGTTAGAATATAGGATGCAATCATGGGTAGAGCATCTTTGATGAACTGAAATGGTATACCATCTGAACCATAAGAGCCAGAGTTTCTTAGGCTCTTTATGGTAAGAATTAGGGTAGCACAATCGATAGGATTTATCTTGAAGTACTCTCTTGTGTTTTCATTGGAAGAATTGTCATTTAAGCAATTACTCATATTCACTGAGTTGATGTTTTCTTGAGTTTTTTCGTATGTATTTTTGCCAACGTTAGCAAAATAGTTATTAAAGTTTTCTGCTTTGTCTATCAACTCCGTAATATTTTCATAACTTTCTGAGGTACTCTTTTCATTTGGTATCATGCTTCTTATCACTTTTCATGTTGCTGCTGTATCATGTCTAGAGTCATTAAATTGTTTTTTGTAAAAGTCATTTTTACTTACACTGATGAGAGATCTGACACGTTTCTTTTCTGTTTTATAACGTTCTCGGAGAGTCATATCATATCTATTCATTTTTAGCTCTTTTTGTATTTGATTTCTGATTTGCATTGTCTCTTTGATGTCATTAGTTAGCCAGGGGGCTGAGGGGCGGGTTATTTTTCTTGTTACAATGGGTGCACAACTATCTAAGCATTCAAGGAAGACTTTTGTTAGAATCTCAACCTGCAAATCGACGTTATCTGTGTATTTAATTCTATTAAGCGCATTTGTGTTGTTGATTAATGTTTCACAAAAGATATCAGGGGAGTAATTTTTTAGACACCGGAATGTCTTGAGGAGAGGCTTCCTTTTGGGATTGTTTATGTTTAGCATAGCAATGTTCAGCTCGTGGTCTGCAGTTGGGCAGGGAACTACGTCCCAATAGGGTATACTTTCCACTTTATTTGTTATTATCAGATCTATAAGAGTCCTAGAATTAGGGGTTATGCGGGTCGGTTTTGTCACTATTTGTGTTAACTTCACAGTGTTGATCACCCTTTTCATTTTGTTATCTGCTGAGAGCAAGTCATCATTATAATCACCAAGTATGTATATGGGTTTATGACGCACACAGATATTTCTGAATGTTTCTAGCAGATGATTGAATGAACTGGTGGGTGCTTTAGGGTGACGGTAAACACACCCTACAATGAAAGATGGAAGTTTCTGATACTGCACAGTGATCCATAAATCTTCGAGCTCCTCAGATGAAAAGGGTTGGGGAAAAGCGGAGTTGGTAATCCCATGGTCTCCAATTTCTATGGAATGGGGGGGGGGTTTAAAGGAAGCTACAGAGCGGGTGATGCTCCATTACAAATAGTAATGGAAACCGGAGTGTATTATACCATATTTATGCAAAAATTGGAGGAACTGAGCAACAATAAATGCCCCCTTTTTATCCGATAAGACTGCAGTTATCAGAGGGATCAAATAAAAGTCCTAAGGTACTCAAACGTTTTTAGAAGTTCCACAGATCTTTAACTTTTGAGTGTGTTACCTGTAGCTTAGAAAAGAGTGACACTGGATCGTACTTAGAAAGTGTTAATAAGTCCATAATCCCAATCAAGGTGCTTGATCACAGTTTGAGCAGTACCTGGAATATTTCTATGTAGATGGTCATGATTTTCCACATGAGGTGGAATAATATCTGAATCTCAGACATCGAACTTGACAAAAAACTAGGAGGTAAAGGGTAAAAGAGTCATTCTGCCATTGCTTTAATCAGCCCATCCAAGAGCATGAAGAAATCATATATATTTTTTTTTCTTGGCATTTGCTGTTTTATATGACTTTTAAGTCGTACGCTATTCGTTCCCCTACTTGGGGGCGTGATACAAAGGAAAAATACTGAATTACTGTTTTATACTCCGGATATCCCCTCACTTCGCGGTTCAACTTGATATCTTGAGGTGCTTTTGGGTATAGTACCAATATGGTAACCTTGCCTGGAATTCCATTACAAGATTGCATTCACGGGTGCCATTAAATCGATGCATTTTTACTCCTCTGTGTCATGCAGATAATTAGACCGTAGAGGATTCCTTGTGTCGAGATCATATTGAGAATGGGGAAAAATACACTCTTTTGGCTTTTATACTTCGTTTCTCTCTGAGTTTGTGTTATGGCTTCCAACGTATAAGATCAACAGCTAATCGCTTATTCACCTTGGAATTTTGTTCAACTTTTTTTTTTTTTTTTTTTTTTTTTTTTTTTTTAATGTGTGTCTATTAGTTACCATTTGGGGAGGGAAACAGATGGATCGAAGCTGGTATAATAACACCGGATGCCCTCCCTATCGCCTCCAGCGTCGAGAACTCTACCGATGACGCTAAGGCGGTCTTTTATTCGACTTATTTCGCCGAAATTAACGATGACGTCTTTTATCAGATGATATTTCACACCTCTGTAAGTCTGCCTTCTAGCAGGAAATTCTGAAAAGTTTTTGACATTTTAAATTTATATTTATTTTTTTTGGGGGGGGCTTTATTTTCTTCTCTATCATGAGCAATTCGAGGGAAATGTTCATGTTCATGAATCAGAAGGTGGTGACACGAAAACCATCGCGAAATCCTCGTTTTTAAATAAGATCATATTTACCACATTTTTCCTCGAGGTATTTTCTCGCGTCTTAGCTCACTTGAGATGTTTTCTTGGAGTCTGATCACACTATGCTAATATAAGAGAAATACAAAATATATAATACTTACTGTAGCAAGATGATGTGAGAAAAATTCGAGAGTCGACTTTGGGAAAAGTGCAGGAATGATATATATATATATATATATATATATATATATATATATATATATATATATATATATATATATATATATATATATATATATATATATATGCATGTATATGGGCATTCAAGTAAAAGATCGGTGAGAGAGAGAGAGAGAGAGAGAGAGAGAGAGAGAGAGAGAGAGAGAGAGAGAGAGAGAGAGAGAGAGAGAGAGAGAGAGAGAGAGAGAGAGACTATTTGTGTGTTTACCATCTGTAATATGATTCTCTTTAACTTCATATTTGTTACTAAAATGACTTTAAGATTATAGAGAAAAGAAAAAAGCAAAATGGTTGAAATGTAAACAATGTTAGAGATTGGAAGCTCTCAAAGACGTTTAGGAAATATTTGTGTGTTCACGAATACTTATCAAATGGAGGATTATTATATGAGAAGGTGTTGGAAGAGGTCTTAATATCACTGTTATTTGTGTAACGTGCACTTCACTTTTTATATTAGAAATCTTGTGTAAACACTTCAAATCGGGTTGTTGTTTTTTTTTATCAGACAGTTTTCCTGATATTTCATCTCAGCTGCCGTGAGCAAAACCAAGTGATGTCTTTCTGACAGATATGAATATGGACGTAAAACCAGATAGTTGCCTCACAAACAGATACAGTAGGATCCATTCACCGATACAGTCTATGACACTCTCTTCAGAGACTTTGTAGTAGATATTTGGTGGCACTTCTGTCTAATGATTACTATGCTCAGTGTTTGAGTTTTTGTGCACGGATGTATATATATGTATAAATGCATGGGTGCCTGCGTATGTCTGTCTGTTTGTTTGTCTGTCTGTATGTATGTATGTATGTATGTATGTATGTATGCATGTATGTATGTATGTATGTATGTATGTATGTGTATATATATTCGTTTGTGTGTATGTATATGTACGTGTTTAGTTATACATGTACTCATGAAAACAAGCTTTATCATGTTATGTTATTTTCTCTATTTAATCATTTATGAGGGGAAAATAAAGAATTGAACCTTCTAGTCCCTCATTTTTAAAGTACAGCATTTGATTTTGAACGAATGCATGTAATGTACTGAGTGTTTTTCAGAGATTAATATATTAGAATTTTTAACAACTCTCTCATTGTACGTATTCTCAAGAGGCTAGAGATAATATTCTAATTACCTACTACTACTACTACTACTACTACTACTACCAATAATAATAATAATAATAATAATAATAATAATAATAATAATAATAATAATAATAATAATAATAATAATAATAATAATAATAATTTTTTCTCATGAGTGTGACACCGGGGCAGGCAAAAACTGCCCTCATCACTAAAGGCCCAGGCACGAGAAAATACCAAGACGAAGGAAAAGTAAAAGGTTAAGGACAAGGCAGAGATGAGGTAATGTCACACGAAGGAAAGCGACAGACAGAAAAAAACAGTCAAAGTACAGAGGACCCAGAGATATGGACTAGGCCCTGAGACGACGATAGATCTGCTTTTTTGAAGGATGAAAGATCATAAGAATTAGGAAAGACAGAAGGAGGAAGAGAGTTCCAGAGTCTGGAGGTAGATGGGAAGAAGCAGTCGCTGCACCGACCAATCCGCGAGCTACAAATCTCCACACAGTACCTGTGAGATGAGGCCACTTGGCGAGTATTATGCGGCCTCGGCAGTGGGGGAGGGATGCAACTCGCCAACTCATCAGAGCAGCGATGGAAGTAGTAGCGATAGAAAAGAGAAAGGGAAGATACCTTACGGCGAAGAGAGAGATAATCCAGATTAGAAGTAAGAGAAGGATCATTAATGAGTCTGACTGCCTTAGATTCAACCCTATCAAGGAGATAAGTACAAGAAGAAGCACCCCAGATGTGTGAGCAGTATTCTAAGCATGGACGGATAAGACCTTTATAAATTTTAAGTAACTGTAAAGAGAAAAGTAATGACGGAAACGAAACAAAACCCCCAATTTTTTTTTTTGAAGATTTAGAAATTTGGATTATTATTATTATTATTATTATTATTATTATTATTATTATTATTATTATTATTATTATTATTATTATTATTATTTTATTTTCTAATGGTGAGTGTCTTATAATTACAAAAATTGTTTGGATTATTGGCACTTGAAATAAACGAATATTCTAGTTTTCAAACGAGTTTTTTTTTCGCAGATTCGATGGCTGTTTCAAGTATTTAGTACATAAATCGATATATATTTCTTCATTACATTTGCTAGTTAACTCGAAGCTGCTTATTCCGTATCTCCTTTTTCCACGTCGTAATTACTGTCAAAGTAATTTTCTTGTACCTACTTTAGTATTTTGAAACCATTGTTGTATATCTGCTGTTCATAGCAAGTGTTAAACAGAATTTCAAATACAATTAAGTAAGAACTCTTAAATCTTATAAACAGTCGAGGAAAAAAGAGTATTACATTTACGTACTTAGATGTAGGAATACACTCAAAATGTTTGCTTCATATTTTCAAGAGTAGCATTGTTCCCTCTAAATTCACCTGAATAGGAATACTTTAAGTACAGTTGTTGTGTGAGAAGATACCTTTTCTTTTTGTGGGGATTCCTATTGTTGGAGAGGTTGAGATGGCTCCCACGCACGAGATTTATCCACATGAGAGGAGAATGAGAATTTTCCACATTCCACACAGGTGGACCAAATGTCACCTGAGAAAGTACCTCGTGGGTTAAATCTCTTGCTTGTGAAAGCCTCGAGCGATTATTCCTCCACAAAGGAATCTCTTCAATCCTGATATTCTTTATGGAGTGGGATGAGCTTTCATTCCTGCTTACATTTTAATTAAGTAAATAATTTTGTATAATGTTATCACCTATGCACTATTACAAATAGTCATTGAAACGGAGTGGGTTTTTTTTTGGGGGGGTGGGGGAGGGTTGCGAGTTTTACTCTGCTCATTATGACAGGGTACTCTTGCAATTGAACGCCTGTTATCAAATAGAAACGGTAGCTTACTAACTACTTTACGGGCATATTTTCATATGCGTATACTTACAGCACTTTATATTGAGAATAAATAAGCTTTGTGTCCGCTTTTCTATGTGTGTGTATGTGTATTATACCATATTTATGCAAAGATTGGAGGAACTGAGCAACAATAAATGCCCGCTTTTTATCCGATAAGACTGCATTTATCGGAGGGATCAAATAAAAGCCCTAAGGTACTCAAGCCTTTTTAGAGGTTCCACAGAGCTTTAACTTTTAAGTGAGTTACCTGTAGCTTAGAAAAGAGGGACACTGGATCGTACTTAGAAAGTGTTAATAAGTCCAGAATTCCAATCAAGATGCTTGATCACAGTTTGGGCAGTACCTGGAATATTTATAAGTAGATGGTCATGATATTGTGTGTGTCGAATCAAGTTGAATGTTT
>JAXCGZ010004144.1:20000-22500 GCA_037179515.1 Halocaridina rubra
CTCACCAGAGAGCCCTTTTTACTTAATGACAAATAAGGATAAACCACTCTCAGAGGCACAAAAATAAATTATTTCTAAATACTATAACCTCATTAATTAAATTGTGCATATTTTGGTTAATCATCTAATGTCTGTTATTCAGGCAGAGAGTAATTGCTTTTGCTATAATTAAATTACTTGTAAATGAATTTGTTTGTTATGTCCCTTGACTTGAGTTAATATCATCTAAGCCTGTTCTCAGTGAGAATTATTTTGTCACTGAATGAAGCTAATGTATGTGAGATGAATAATAAAGCAGGTAGCAGAAGATATTATATGTGAGATGAAGATTAAAACAGGCTGCAGAAGATATTGAATGTGAGAAGAAGATTAAAGCAGGTAGCAGAAGACAATTTATGCGAAATGAAGATTAAAGCATATAATAGAAGAAGATTAAGTATGTGAGATTAAAATTAAAGCATGAAGCAAAAACAGATGATGTATGGGAGATAAATATTAAAACAATTAGCAAAAGAAGAAAATACATGAGAGATGAAGATTAAAGCAGGTTGCAGAAGAGATAATGTATGCGAGATGAAGATAAAAACAAGTAGGAAAAGGATACAATGGATGTGAGATGAAGATTAGAACAGATATGGGAAAAAATAAAGTATGTGAGATGAAGATTAAAACATGTAGTGAAAGAGGATAATGTACTTGACATGAAGAATATAGCAAGTGGCAAAAGAAGATAATGTATGCGAGATGAATATTAATACAATCAAAGAAGATAATGTATGTGAAATTAAAATTAAAGCAGATAACAGAAGAAGATGATATATGTGAGATGAAGGTTAAAGAAGATAGTAGGAGATAATGTATGTGAGATGAAGTTTAAAGCCGGTAGCAGAAGATAGCACTTTAAAACCATGAACTTGAATAAAAAATATTTGCATTTTTATTACGCTCAGTAATTACATTTTGACTAATTTTTGAAGTTTAGGGAAATTTAATGAAGGCGCAACTTATCCAATTAAGAAGGAATAATAAGACTAGGCATTGTGTACGCAATATGCAAACATAGCCTGACATCAAGTTACATACATACTCTTACATACACACATACATACATATATATATATATATATATATATATATATATATATATATATATATATATATATATATATATATATATATATATATATATATATATATATATATATATATATATATATACAGTACTAAGAATGGTTTATCAGTTTTCTTATCTATATTACAGTTTTGAATATCTCCGACTCTGAGGCGTCAGGTCGAGGGTTCGCGCCCCGCCACGGTCTGAGGTTAGCAAAGGCATGCACTCAGCGTAAGGATTACATCTGCCAAAACAAGTCCTTCGCAAGAAGGCAACCGTCCTAGCCCTTGGTTGATAAGGGAGTCCGTGACGTAAAACCGAATATATAGATTATTATTATTATTATTATTATTATTATTATTATTATTATTATTATTATTATTATTATTATTATTGCTGTTGTTATTGTTCTTGTTTTTGTTGTTAATGTTTTCTTTTGCACACACTCGCCCAGAGAGTGTGGAGTGCTTTTCATTCATATTTATAAGTCTCGGCTAACCATTAAAGGCAATATGTGAAAACTGAGTGTTGACAACAATACAAAACGACAGATGTAGCAACTCATATTACCATATAATGAATAGATCGTGTTACACCGCAGCCATATATATCTCCCCCTCTACCGCCTATGGTTGTTCCCATTTCGTTTTCCTCCTCCATCTCCTTGTGTATTTGAATATGTTCGACCTAAACAGACATTTGGGGAGTATTCTATATTAATTAGGTGCCTGTTTGTAAGGCTCTTGACAGACGGTTAAAGCGTCAAGTTTGCTCCTTGCCTTGTCAAAAGACTAAGGAATAAGTGCGTAGCTCATTTTGTACTTCCCTCTCTACACTGCTGATTATGTCCAAACGAAAGACACAGTCAGTACTTTCGGAAATCAAGCAGCTTTGCAAATAGGCCAGAGAATGGTTTGGAACATTCCTGCCCTTCAACTGCCCTCGGGTCTCTCTCTAGGAATTTTCTCTGAAGGTTTATTCCCCAAGTCTTTTACACTCCCACGTGCGTCCGCAAGGCAGTAGAAACTTGCAAATTTTTTGGTAAGGATTTTTTTTTTTATGATTGTGACACCAAGACAGGCCAAATAAATAAATAAATAAAGCAGTCCTCTTCGGGCCCGGGCACGAAGAATACATAAAGTAAAGAGAAACAGGGATGCAGAGTGTAATGACTTGTCAGATGTGAAGGGATGATAAGAGATGTGTAATGAATATCCGAGAATATACAGTGTTGATGGAGACATAGAAAAAGAACCGTAACTGAAGGAAGACTTAACATCGAACTATCCTGGACAGTCCTATTTAAGTTAAAAAAAACCCATCAGCTGTAGTATCGCAACGGGCGACTGTTGCCATGGGCTGTTCTTAAATCTTGGGACCACATTC
>JAXCGZ010004144.1:32500-42500 GCA_037179515.1 Halocaridina rubra
GTTCATTGAGGTTTCAGTTATTTTTCCGACTCTCTTCCGCACACTGTCTGCTCTTTGCTACACTTTTAGAAATCTCAGCATCATGTTAAAGGCCATTTTTTCATGGGATGGGAAAGATACCTATTACTCATATTGGTGTACTCTCTGAGTCAGCTTCGTTGGCCGCTACCTTCGTCTTCTTCTCCCCAAATCGTCGACGTCTTCTTTGTATTGGGCTTTGACCGATTACCACATGGGGTCGCTGCTCCTTGCTAGCCTCTTGAACCCTTTGTTGTCTAGCGTATTCTTTTCCCTTAGCCACTCATCCCGATATATCATATGCTACTTTATCGAACCTTCGGCCTTCGGACTTCTTATCCCCAAATGCTTTTATAAAAAGAGACAAACTGTACGAGCCGTTCAAGGAAGTCAAACTCTGGACCTTCTGGGTGGGAGCTATTCACTATAATCACTAAGTTACCGCCACAAAATTATGATTTTTCTGACGTTAGTGAGGAAAGACTTATTATTATTATTATTATTATTATTATTATTATTATTATTATTATTATTATTATTATTATTATTATTATTATTATTGTTATTATTATTATCATTATTATTACTGGTGTGTTTTTCCGTTTTATGTGTCACAGTTAGTCCCTATTCGAATGTAGGTGGACATAGACAAATTGGAGCTGGGGGATTAAGACTGGATTCCATTCATATCAGCCCAAGGCGGGACTGTACTCGCGAATGTCAGGCTCTCGTTGCTTCCCAATTTGCACTCTCTACCACTGAGCTACCGCGGCCCCCATATTAGTGGTATAATTTTATTCCTCCTGCTGTCGGATTCCAGATCGTGACCTGTTGCATTTTTGCTGACGCTTCAGAATTACAAAGGGCATCACTGCATTTTTAGAGCTGTAGCACGTGCCATATATAGCTTCAAAAAACTGCAAAATATCTTTAAAACGCCTTTTCTTTGTGATTTTGATATCAGCATATCTTGTGTATTTCTGTAATCTTACGACTGAAATTATCATAATTCAATTACAGCTGCATATTTGCGCAAGAATAAAAATCACATTTAGTTGCCTGCAGCATGTTCAGAAGACCCTGAATTGTGTAGGAATTGGAAGACATCCCCTTCAAGTAGATAAGTGCCAGGGAAGAACGCCCAGGTAGAAGAGAGAGAGAGAGAGAGAGAGAGAGAGAGAGAGAGAGAGAGAGAGAGAGGAGAGAGAGAGAGAGAGAGAGAGAGAGAGATACGGTAGATCAGAGCGTCCTGGAAAAGGAATTGGGAAAGCTAAATGAAATAGAAGTTATAAAGAGTCCAACATTATGCGAATAATATCGGAACAAGGTATAGATGTTGATAAAATTGAAGCAAAATTTGAGAATATACGATACCAGCGAGTATATAAAGCAACTCTGTCGAAATGAAATGAAAAAGGAAAGTTAAACAGAAGGTCAGGAGGTGAAGACTATGCTAAAGGATTGCAACGTCATCTAGAAACAGAGTTAAACGTTTTGGATAGAATTTTTGCATGATTTTGTCGGCCATTTTCACATACCTCATGAAAAGGGATATTGATTAACAATGAAATAGACATAGCATATAACTTGATAGATAGCCAAAGAGAAATAAGGAGAGGATTGGCATGGATATGTTGTTGTTGTTGTTGTTGTCGTCGCCGTTGTTTTTTTGTTGCAAACGTGAGCCGCTGGGGTCTTGATCGATAGTCACGTGACCAAGCACTGGGCTCGTGCTGTTGTTGCTGCATTAATATTACTTGACCCCTTCTTCCCCAGTCCTGTTTTCCACAACAACCCCTTTCAGGCTGTTCTTCTGTTTTTCTTCTCTTTCTCCTTTCGTATATGCGATTTCCAGCAATAAGACTCAGTATTCTCTCTCTCTCTCTCTCTCTCTCTCTCTCTCTCTCTCTCTCTCTCTCTCTCTCTCGACGTTAGAAAAGCTTTTTTATTTGTTTTTCTATAGCTCAAGCAAAATGAGAGTTTAGAAGCATGAATTATTGGCTGCCCAGTGATTTATACCTCCTCATTCATGACATTGAATCCAAGCTTTACATCGGGTTTAGACATAAAAGTAATAATAATATATATATATATATAATATATAAGTATATATATAATATATATATATATATATATAATATAATATATATATATATATATATATATATATATATATATATATATATATATTGGAGAAACTATGAGTAGATTCTGGAAAATTTTTCTATTATAGTATATAAGACGAGGAAATTATTATTATTATTATTATTATTATTTTATTATTATTATTATTATTATTATTATTATTATATTATTATTATTATTATTATTTTGCTCATAGAAACCTTGTTTAAAGTTCTCGAGAAAATGTGAACAAAGTAAGGATGAATATCAAATCCTATTGAAGACAGATCGACTAAATTAATTTCAAGCCCTATAAGTGGAAAGAAAGGACGAATATAAAGGGAAGGATAATAATAATCGTCTATTTAATGTTTATTTGTTTGTTTTTTTCCCTTCCGGGTTCTGAGCTGGAACAGAGGTGAAAAATGTTGCCATGTATATACAGTTTTCTGGAGGATGATTAAATGATTAGCCTTCGTTGATTCAACTGCGATGAACCTTATATTAAGAGCAGTCTACCTGGCAAAAATTATATGACGCAGTTACGGACGATGCTCCGTTTGCCCAAAGGTAGAAGTTCTCTCTTTGCGACCAACTGTAAATTGCGTAGAAGAATGGATTGGCTCGTATGGTTTATTTATTTATTTATTTTTTTAATGTATATGTCATTTTGGAAAGGTACCTATTGATTTACCCAATACTTTATTACAGAAAACAGCTGAGTTTAAAATAATTATTTTAATTTACAGAACAAGTACCGTTTTGCGATTGTATATATTCGTTTACTTCCTGGCGAATGGTGCGCAGTTTCACTGCTTCGCTTCCTGGTTAAATTCTGTGGTTGTGTGAGGTGCAAAATTTGAAATTACGCTCCTCATGCAATCATATTTCTTCTTATTTCTTTATTATTTTTGGTTATTTTTGCTGTTCTTTTACTAATAACGAATATCTGTCATGGTAATGTACTCTCAAATACGCTTATAAAATTCCTCTTTGTTTAGTGAGCGGTTCCAGCATACCTCTTCCAACGAATATGGCGCGCGCAATCGATACCGTTGTCAGGGCAACAGAGGAAATACATTTCCCGCCAAAACTGGCGTGCATGAACAAAGGGCAGCGAAGTTCTAACTTTCTGCGACTTGATCAAACCCCGTTTTAAACGAATTGAAGCTAATACTTGTTTTCTTTTGTCTCTGAGACTATTTAGAAAAAAAAAAAACATACTCTGTTTAACACTTTGCTTGTTTTTATCCTTCTTTGATGTGAGGTACTTTTATCAAAGATATCTGTTTACACATAACTGAGGCCTAATGGGAGGAAGACTTGACATTTTCAGAGCTGCAAAACTTTGCGTTGTGTTCAGGATCTACGATGGGAAACTTCATTAATAATAAATTTAAGTAGCCGGCAACTTTAAGGCTTAAGGTAAATTATATATATATATATATATATATATATATATATATATATATATATATATATATATATATATATATATATATATATATATATATATATATATATATATGAGAGAGAGAGAGAGAGAGAGAGAGAGAGAGAGAGAGAGAGAGAGAGAGTTATGAAGCTTTAAGAATCCTTAAATTCTAATCATTCCAGATTTCTATGAAGAGTAAAAGTAATTATATCATGTTTTTTTTTTATGATTGTGACACCAGGACAGGAAATAAAAGTCTACCCTTCAGGCCTGGGCACGAAGAAAACATAAAGAGAAATAGAGATGGGGAATGTTGTGACTTGTCAGATGGGAAGGGATAGTAAGACATGTGTACCGAATATCCAAGAATATTCGGTGTTGATGTAGGCATAGAAAGAGAAAAGTAACTGAAGGAAGACTTAACATCGAACTGTCCAGGACAGACTTATCTAAGTCCACAAGGCCCTTCAGCTGTGGTATCACAACGGGTGGTTGTTGCCATGGGCCAACCTACTACACTGTATCAATATTCCTCGATTTTAATAACTGATTTCTGTTTATAAATCTCATGAATTTTACTTGTTTTGTTTCTCTAAAAATAATCATTTTAGCAGATGTATGTTGAGCTTCACTGAATTAATAAAAAACACAAACATTAACTATTTGCCAAGAAATCTTTTTGTTATTGTCCATTTTTACCTATCTAATCAGACCTCGTTTTATGCGTCACTATTAGGCCCTAGTATAGGGATAGGCCCTGAGAGAGAGAGAGAGAGAGAGAGAGAGAGAGAGAGAGAGAGAGAGAGGCTTGGGAATTAATGTTGGATGCCCTTTCTGTCGTCACACGTTAGGCTCGATCTCCGGTTTGTCAACTCCAGAGCTGGCATAAAAACCTACTATGCTACTGGGGTCCCCGTTTATTTCGTGGGAGCGGTTCTTTTTAATATAAGAATGCCTTTTGAGATCCAAAGGTTGGCTTTCTCTGCTTGAAGGTGACCATATTATTATCATTTCCAGATTTAGAAGTATTGTATATGAATGCACAGAGTGAAAGACGTAGAGTCACAGATATGAAAGTAAAATATTACTATTCGCCATTATTTACTTTTTGACGTATGAATTTAAAAGGACGAAATAATCTCTCTCTCTCTCTCTCTCTCTCTCTCTCTCTCTCTCTCTCTCTCTCTCTCTCTCTCTCTCTCTCTCTCTCTCTCTCTCTCCCCTTTGTTTCGGTGCTACAAACTTTCTCATAGGCGTATGCCTTCAGTACCCCCTTTTCTCGTTTTCCTCAGGTTCTTAATATTTTCCCTTAGTATTTTTCACCTTCATTTTCCTCGTCTTTTCCTCCCCATCTCGTTGACTCTTCATTGGGGGTTAATGCAGCGGAGAATGGGCGTCATTGACCTCGTAATTGCGACTGCTTTACGAGCGGAGGAAATAATTTTGGAATGCAAAAGTAAATTCTGAGAAACGGGAAAGCAGCAGCAATCGGACTTTCTTTGTTTTGATATATGAAAGAATGATGCTAAGATGTATTAGGTCGTATTTTGTCGTTCTAGTAATGATATTTTCTATGTTCTAATAATATCATATTACAGTGTTTTTGATAATGAAGTTATAGTGTTTCTAGTAATAGTGTTTTATGTGTTTTTTTATATATATAAGTTTTGCTTGTCCAGAATCTTCCGAGTCGAGTGCTCTAACCACTGTGGTACCTCGGTATACCTAATATTTGTCACACATTTCTGAAATCCAGAGATTGGAAGTTAAGGCTATTACAAAACTCATTTTATTTTTTAGATTGGTTACGGAATAGAAATCCCAATGAAAGGTATTGTTTAAAAAATGTACTGCTATTTTCAGAGGGGTTAAGTGGGGTTTTAGATAGGTAAAGCTTAGTTTTGTGGTACATGCTGATAGCGCTTATCATTAATGTACTTACTGCACTGTAGCCAGCACCACTCTGTTTGCAGTATTTTTTTTTCCGCGTTTTTCTCATCTGAGACACATTTGTGTAAGGCTTTGGCAAAGGTGTATTTTATTTTTTTAATATAATTCTCTGAAAGAAATGCAAAACTCACTATGAATGATCATGAATGCTGGTAAATAAGCAGTAGTTGAGCATAGGCATGAAGAGAGAGAGAGAGAGAGAGAGAGAGAGAGAGAGAGAGAGAGAGAGAGAGAGAGAGAGAGAGAGAGAGAGAGAGAGAGAGAGAGAGAGGGGGGGGGCGAGTATGGTAGCCCGGCTAACATATTTGATTTAGTTATTGCATATTTCATTATAGACACCCCCAGCTATAGTGCGCTTCTCTGTCGTTAACGGCAGCTTGGCAACTGATATTCAACAAAACGTGTAGGTGTTATGCTTCCACTATAACGTAAACGGCAATGATGATTTTTTTTTTTTTCAAAGTTTTGCAAAAGCTGTGTAGCTCTCTGTGGGTGGGGACGCGATTTCTACTCATGACAAATCGAGTTGGAAAGGTCATCAGGTTTGACTAGAGAGCATATTATAGTTTTCTTTTTTTTTCCAACTTGTAACCGTTGTGACGAGAAGTAAGTTCTGGAAGGAAATTATTTTTGGATACTTGAAAGATGAGTGAATTAATGTAGTTCTTTGTGTTCTTATGTTCTTTATAAAGTTATTAAGCTAATTCTTCTCTTCAGTAAATAAAAGTTGTTATACTGCAGTTAATAGAAAGAGGTTGTGATTACCATTTTTCATGCATTTCAGAGTGATTGAGTGTAGACTCACCAAAATTTATTGCAGGTTTAGCTAAATATATTTCCTTTCGAACTGCAGAAATAATCAAACTGAAAGGCAATATTAGGATCAGGTAAAGTTAGTGACCCCCATCATATGAAATAACCCCGTAAATTGCGGAGTTAGATTAGTTAGGTTAAGCTATACATTAATCTTACCTAACTTTACCTTATCTAACTTATTAAGCTTAACTAACCTAAGCTAACTTTTCACGGGATTATTTAATGCGTCGGGGTCACTTATCTTTACCTGATACCAATGTTACATGGGGAGAATTGAAAGTTGTGATTCTAAAGATTTGGTTTATATTATGTTCTTTATACACTTATATATATATATATATATATATATATATATATATATATATATATATATATATATATATATATATATATATATATATGTGTGTGTGTGTGTGTGTGTGTATTTCATCAATTATAAGAAGATACATATTAGCTCATATTTTACAGTGAAGAGGAGGACAAACAATTATATATATATATATATATATATATATATATATATATATATATATATATATATATATATATATATATATATATATATATATATATATATATATATATATATATATATTGATAATACTGAACTGTTAACATGCAGTCTAAAATGGTAGGAAAACCCTATTAAATAAAACAACGAATATATATATATATATATATATATATATATATATATATATATATATATATATATATATATATATATAAAGTACTTATTAATTTCGTGACCCTAATTGGCCACCTTCTTAAAGTACAGTGATCAATTGTCATTGTACATTGAGAAGGTGGCCAATTAAGGTCACGAAATTAATAAGTACTTTATATATATCTATATGTATATATATATATATATATATATATATATATATATATATATATATATATATATATATATATATATATATATATATATATATATATATATATATATATATATATATATATATATATTCGTTGTTTATTTAATGGGCTTTTCCTACCATATATATATATATATATATATATATATATATATATATATATATATATATATATATATATATATATATATATATATATATATATATATATATATATATATATATATATATATATATATATATATATATTCGTTGTTTATTTAATGGGCTTTTCCTACCATATATATATATATATATATATATATATATATATATATATATATATATATATATATATATATATATATATATATATATATATATATATATATATACGTTGTTTATTTAATGGGCTTTTCCTAACACACACACACACACACACACACACACACACACACACACACACACACACACACACACACACACACACACACACACACATATATATATATATATATATATATATATATATATATATATATATATATATATGTTTATATATATGTATATATATATATATATATATATATATATATATATATATATATATATATATATATATATATATATATATATATATATATATATATAACAATAAATTGGTTATTTGTTGCTAAAGCGTTGGTCATGCGACATCCTTTATATTTAAAGAAGTGGGTAATAAATTAGGCTGGATGACCCTATAAAAATGGGCGTGGCTGCCATAAAGTGAGGAAAACAAGGTTTCCCCCTGAGTGGTGAGAAAACGTAGCTCCGAGAGCGTTGCACGATTATCACCCGGGTGAAAATGAAGAGAAATGGCCGTGTCAAACTCACTCACTCTTTCTCTCATTATTTCCCGCGCGTTCTGAGAATGTTTGCTCCCTTTCCTCTGATGAATGCATTTGCCGGGGAAGGGGAATAATAAGACTGCTTGCGCGTTTTTTTCCCTATTTTTCTGTGTGTATTGATGATTACCGGATTTATAATATCTGAAGAGTCATCAATGGAGTATCATTTTTATCGTGGAATGACATCTTTATAACAGTAAGAACAAATATAAGTTTGCGTTTTGGTATTTTGCAATGCGAAGGAGAGATAGACATTCACGAGGCGTTATATATATATATATATATATATATATATATATATATATATATATATATATATATATATATATATATATATATATATATATATATATATATATATATGCATATATATCAAAGAAGAAGGGGAGTAGAGGGGAGAATAACTTCTCCCCAAACTTTCCTTTCTTGATGTCGGCTACCCCCCCAATTTAAGGGGGAAACAGTCAAGGTATATGTATATATATATATATATATATATATATATATATATATATATATATATATATATATATATATATATATATATATATATATATATATATATTTAATTCAACCCTACCTCATTTGTTGTCCATATGTCTACTTGGCGAGCAAAGGAATGATTGATTTCTTGTGGGCAAGTTTTTGATTGTTATTAAAGTGTAATTTGTTTGTTTTATATATTCATCTGTACTGGTTTTACTCTAGGTAAAGTTTGGACCTATTTCAGGGATTGATCTGTCAAGTCTGTAGGTTGCAGCTGCACAGTGGTGACTTTTCTTGAGGTTGGTTCTCATAGACAAATTATTGTAGGTATAATTGTTAGATGGAGTTATTATCAATATATACTATTTATTCTTATACAAATAAGATATTGTTTCGTGACTCAAAGATATTATGATGTTTTAGAAAATGAGGCTCTATATTGTTCGTATGTAGCCCTTGCAAAAAAATCATAACCGTAGATGTGTCATCTGCTTTTTCATGTGATTGAACAGTGAAGAGCCATAACGTCGATTTTAATTGTGGAAATTTATCCTGGACACAGAAATTGTAAAACTGTGGTGTCGGTGTATGCTCACTTTCCTCTTCTTCAGTGTAGATTTTTCTAATGTTTATTTCGTATTCCTCTTTTCTCATTGCCTGTTCTTCCTTTCTTATATTAGAAGGTGGAAAATTAATCTACCTCACTGTTTAGAGCAAGCAAGCAATGCAGGAATCACATGAGTAAGAAGTTTCACGAACATATTGATATGTTATTTAGGATTTAAGTATTGTCATGCATTGCCCAGGTGATTAAGTGTTCTGTATATATTTATTTTCTCTTTTCTTTAATGTGCATAAATGATACAATAAGAATAGAAAGCTTCGCTGCTACTTACCTAAGATTTATACTGATTTACGATTTTTTTTATCAATAAGTGACTCGATTTTAGGATCAGTTTTTCCCTTTCATCCTTTGAGCCATTTTAAGGCTAAAATGAAGTGCGTGGCTTCCTTTTGTGATATACCATGTCAATCCACCAGGTTTAATGAGTAGCTTATGAGATGTGTGGAGATAATTGTCTAAAGGTATCTTAACGAGCTCATACTTTGACTAGAAAATTGATGCCCGTCTGGCAGCCCCTGTACAAAAAAGAATAAAGACTTACATATGTACTGAAAACCCTCCGTAATTAAGAATAATCTACAGATGCGATAGGGCTCTTTTGGTGATGTGCAAGCGGCAATTAGATGACCAGGACTTGTTTTTAGTATTATTCCAGGCGGGCCTTTGCAGTTCTGCCAGAAAGTGTAGTTTAGACTGAGCGCGTGGTTAAGTAATGCTAATGAGCTCGGTGAAAGACAGGTCGCGGGACCAAGACCTCATCCCCCCCCCCCTTTACTCGCAATTTGAGATGGCTGAA
>JAXCGZ010004144.1:47500-50000 GCA_037179515.1 Halocaridina rubra
ATAATAATAATAATAATAATAATAATAATAATAATAATAATAATAATAATAATGATAATAATAATAATAATAATAATAATAATAATAATAATAATAATAATAATAATAATAATAACAATAATAATGATAATAATAATAATAATAATAATAGTAATAGTAATAACAATAATAATAATAATTATTATTATTATTATTATTATTATTATTATTGTTATTATTGTATATATATATATATATATATATATATATATATATATATATATATATATATATATATGCATATATATATATATATATATATATATATTAAAACTTTGTTTTTTGTTCTCAAATAATTGACTGTGGAATTTTCATCTTTATCTCTTAATTACTAGTAAAACTGGAAGGGCCCAACGAGTAAGGCTTCCTGTAATGATGAAATTGTCATGTAAAACATCATCTTTTGCACTAAATGAAGGTAAATGATGATGTTCCATTTAAAAAACGGAGAGTGTGCACAGCTGAACACCTCTCCCTCTGGAAGTGCAATTGTAATAACAATACAGGCGATCATCTTTTGTTGTCGGGGGGGGGGGGTGTATGGATGCTCCAGAGCCTGCAAACAATTTCGCTTTCATAAGGTAAGCAGAGCAATGTGGATGCCGCTGCAGAGGTTTCATATTATTATTATTATTAGGGTCTCGTTGAATAAAATGTAATGTCATTGTTTGTTTGTAGACAATCTTCCTTTTAGGTATTAAGGGTTATTCGTATTTTTATTTTGTCTTCTTATTGACAGAAGGTGTTCTCTATTTTCTGTTATTGAGGTTTACTGCATTGATGGTGAATTTCATCTTGCGAGAGTAATTCGTCTTCCTGATCATTTTATTGCTATCGGTAGGTACAAATTAGAGATGAATGTAAATATCTCTTCATAATGAAGGAAGGAAATATAGATTTGATTTTCGATGCATTTGTCAAAAGAAGCACCTTATTATGATTTTGTTTTTCTTGGGCAGGGAGAAGAGCGTTTGCTTTTTTCAAATATATATTACTTTTTTCATCTTCCCAGTAAATGCAAGTAGGTAGATATTACTGAAATGGATTTAAAATGGCCTCATTCTCAGACTTTTGTTGCAGTCCTTCAAAGTATTCCACATGATGAGCTCACCCAGCTCCAACCCACCCCTATTTTTTTCTATTTTTTTTTCGTAAAGCGATGCAGAAACAGTCACGCACTTCACGGGAGACTGCATTACTCACAACCACATACGCTAACAATACAACATACGCTCCTTGAGAGCTCTGTGGGCAAGCCCTGGATAGGCAGAGGCCTTCCATAGTGACTCGGGGATGTTTGGCCAGACGGCCTAGAAATGTCAACTGCAACAACAACAACAACATTAACTCTACACAACTGCAAAATGAACTCGGGTATCATATCTTATTTTAAGTTATCAGTGAGCACATACTAACGCACGTATTCTGCACCCTTGAGTTATGTCTTATTTAATTATTTTTGGCATTTAAACATTCCTTTATAAAAACTTAGTGTTTTTGTATATTGATGTAATATCAACATTGTATAATGATATCGAGTTATTTGTCTTGATGCTGGTAAATAATAATAATAATAATAATAATAATAATAATAATAATAATAATAATAATAATAATAATAATAATAATAATAATAATAATAGTAGTAGTAGTAGTAGTAGTAGTAGTAGTAGTAGTAGTAGTAGTAGTAGTAATCACACTAGCAATGATAATAATAGATAAGATATCTTATTGATAACATTATACTTTCCATGGATGGTGCAAATGGAAGAGCTTACTCAATTTAAAAAAATACTACGCAATTGGTTCAGAATTTCCTTTTTTTCTATTCTATCTTGAGCAGGGTACTCTTCCTTTTTTTTCGTACTGTAACTGCAGAGGCAAACACTTATGAAAGGGAACCTATACCTTTTGAGAGAGAGAGATGGATAGATAGATAGATAGATAGATAGATAGAGATAGAGATAGATAGATAGATAGAGAGAGAGAGAGAGAGAGAGAGAGAGAGAGAGAGAGAGAGAGAGAGAGAGAGAGAGAGAGAGAGAGAGAGAGAGAGTTTTGCAAATCTGTGACCTGCATTTGTGCTTGTAGAAGAAGCACCCACCTCAGGAGTAGGTGAGCGCGAGCAAAACATTCCCTTACAATCACTTTAAGGTTTGCTCCTCCTCAGATCAATACTTTTATGCAAATAAGCCATGATGTACTTACTTCCATGAAAGAGCTTACCACGTCATCGCTGGTGCACTGCATGAGGCCATTATGATAATATACGTAAATGTGTGCCGAGGCCATATTAAATATTTAATAAACTAAACAAGAAAAAACTTGAGTGACTTACTCTCTCTCTCTCAGGAAGTCGAGTTTTATTTTTATTAGATAAGTTTACAAAACTTATTTTATTTTTTTTTTACTTCGGAGACATCTCATCACGCATTCGCTGTCTCGTAAGACTGTTTCCATG
>JAXCGZ010004144.1:55000-57500 GCA_037179515.1 Halocaridina rubra
TCATTAAGCCTTCTCAAATCCAGCCATTAAAGCTGCTGTGTCCGTCAGCTACCCTGATAGTAATGGCTATGACGGGTGTAATTATCTTTGTGTGAGTGGGTGTGTGTGTGTGTGTGTTCGCCATACGTTGCGTCCATTATTAGACTAAAAGTCCCTCTGTGCAACCCTTATTGATATTCGATTTGCGTGCAGTATCTGCTCCTCCCCACGCAATCTGGCAATCGGTTTTTAATGCTTTTATTTTATACTTGTGATTAATCAAGCTTTGATCGTACTGTATGTCATTGCTGAAATGTATATTTTTGAGTTTAATGTATTTTATTCATGTAATGAATCACGCCATGACGGTACTGTACGTCATGGTTGGAATATACAGTCTTACGTATAATTTTGGTCTTTTTCTCTTATGTATTTGTAATGTTATTAACGACGTCGTCCATATCCGTCTCCTAGCAGACCGAAGTCTGGCCGTCTGAGGATTAATCGTTCTTGGATCATCATTTACTTACTTATCCTCAAATATAGTTATCCATCAGTGATCTATCCTGGCTTTTTATTTCGGCGTCAATAATAATAATAATAATAATAATAATAATAATAATAATAATAATAATAATAATGAAAATAATAATAATAATAATAATAATAATAATAATAATAATAATAATAATAATAATAATAATATTAATAATAATAATAATAATAATAATAATAATAATAATAATAATAATAATAATAATAATAATAGTAATAATAATAATAACAATTTTGTAGTTCATTGTCACCCTTGTGACAGATTTCAGGAATTGTATATATATTTTCGTTTCCTTTGTATTATAGTCTCGAATCCTTTTGTGCTTTTGAACGCTCTCACCCTCTCGCTAATATTCCACAATGGCAGCTTTTGTCTTTTCAACTTTTGTATCCCTCTCTTTTCCATTCGCGTTTTTTTTCCCTTGCCAAATATTTACTTCCAAAGTCTCCGCAACCAGAGCCATTTTTCACCCTGTCACTATTTTGACTATTTTTTTTTTTTTTTTTAAGACTGAATTTTCCTCTAGGACGTTTCTTTTGCTATAGACGAGTGTACAGTAGAATGTTTAAGTGGTTTTTGTATAACATTTGTGCAATTATTCATCGGGCAATTGTCTTTACAACTGCGAGGGATAGAAGAGGTTAATATGATGGCGATAACGAATCATTCCCTTTTACTATATAAGATATATGACTTATTTAATTGAGCTGCCAGGCGGCTTTTTTCGGCTTATGAAGCCCTATCATGTAGAGACGCTGCAGTCCATTGTTTCCACATATTTAACATTGTGTTCATTGGGCCTGCGTAGTAGTAACCAGGGGCTATATATTCTCTCCTCCATCTCGCATCCCCCTACCTACCTCCATCGCATATATATTTAATAATTTTGCTATGGCGTTGTGTCATATTTTGCGCCTTATTTAGCATGCGCTTATTAGATGACTCACGACAAGCCCTATTGCGTAAGGGTCTCACCTCTTGCTGACGCTGTAATAGGATTGTAAATTATAATTTTATAGATGTCATGATAAATGCATTCAGAGGAAGGATCTCAATGGGATACCTGATCTTATAAATCATAAGGCTACTTATATGTGCATTATAGTCTTTCATGCTAAGATGGAGTTGCTTGATGCTTAACTTTGATGCGTTTTTTTTTAAGGTCCTTGAAGTATTTTAATTAGGTGTGCATCCATCGTACTTATTATCTCGAGAACACCAATGCCGTGGGGAGATGCTAAACAGCGTCATAGCGGTGCGTGATATCTTTCTCTCTGTTGGTGCACCCCCCCCCCCACTTGTTCCATTATAAACTATCGTGAATTGTTCATTTATGTTCCCGATTTAAAACGCCAGATGGGGTCACGTGGTTGGTGTAGTTCCATATTTTAATCCTTTGAGAAACTAGAGCTTTGGGGCTGAATATTTTGTGTGTCCATCACTTTGGTGTCTGGAGAATGATGCTAAAATTCAAATCGGTGCAATTTATCAATGTGTGAGATGTGCGGTGTAGCAAAGCGGATGCAGAACATATAGCCTTTTTATGTGGTAGAGACACAGGATGAATGAATTCAGATAAGTTTAAAAAGGGACCATCATTACAGGGGGTAATAATAATTAGTATATTCTTATTATAATATATTTTTTTTCTAAATATATAATTATATACAAGTCTGCTGACATTCATCATCCGTAAGACAGTATATTCATGTAAATTAGTGTAAAATGAATGTGATAAAATGATTTTATGGAGGGGCTGTCTAAAATAAGCTGTTCTCCTCGGACTGTTTTTCTTTGAGAGAGAGAGAGAGAGAGAGAGAGAGAGAGAGAGAGAGAGAGAGAGAGAGAGAGAGAGAGAGAGAGAGAGAGAGATGTAAGCACTATTTCTTGGTAGAGTTGCCAGATGAACCAAGTGCTGAGCGTATATGTCAACTTGCTACGAATAATTTTGAGAAAAGTCTTTCT
>JAXCGZ010004144.1:60000-62500 GCA_037179515.1 Halocaridina rubra
ACGTGCGACTTGAGACGCAAGTCGCACGTGCCACATGAGACGTGTCACGCTACTTCTGTCTGAAAGGTTTCATCTATTTCCGGATGTTCGTTTTCAACTGGCGTGCCGCGTGGCATGCCACGTGTGACGTGCCACTTTGGTGTGAAAGCGGCCTTAGGGTTCGTTTATATTTGTTATCACGGTCGCCACTGTTGATGATTTCGTGCTTGGCTGGTTCAAAAGGATTGTATCCAAGAGCTCTTTAGATTATGTCATTATTTTTGGGGGTGGACATAGATGGACTGAAACTTGGAAATGAAGGTAAGATGCCCTTCTTTTCGCCTCACCGTGGGTTCGAACTCTGGTCCATCACCTCCCAGGCATTGTATTCAAGAGATTATTGAATGCATTACTGAAGTGACGCTTGAATCAATTTCATAATGTTTGAGTGCTTTTATGATATTTCCTCCAAAGAACTTTCTGCAGACGATCTGTGAGAGAGAAAAAAAAGGGAGAGAGAGAGTCAAATTAAATAAAATCTCTTTCATTACTCTTGGTTTCCTGATTATTCTTACAGAGCTTAAAATAAAACAAAGCAGAAAAGTCTGATGATTATATATCAGTAGCATAATTTTTTCCTCATTGCAGTTACTTAGAATTTACAAAGGTCTTATCCGCCCCTGCTTAGAATACTGTTCACACATCTGGGGTGCTTCTTCCTTTACTTATCTTCTTGATAGGGTTCAATCTAAGGCAGTCAGACTCATTAATGATCCTTCTCTTACTTCTAACCTGGATTCTCTCTCTCTTCGCCGTAAGGTATCTTCCCTTTCGCTTTTCTATCGCTACTACTTCCATCGCTGCTCTGATGAGTTGGCGAGTTGCATCCCTCCTCCACTTCTGAGGCCGCGTAACACTCGCCAAGCGGCCTCATCTCACAGGTACTGTGTGGAGATTTGTAGCTCGCGGATTGGTCGGTGCAGCGACTGCTTCTTCCCATCTACCTCCAGACTCTGGAACTCTCTTCCTCCTTCTGTCTTTCCTAATTCTTATGACCTTTCATCTTTCAAAAAGCAGATCTATCGTCATCTCAGAGCCTAGTCCTCCATATATCTGGGTCCTCTTTACTTTGACTGTTTTTTTCTGTCTGTCGTTTTCCTTTGTGTGACATTACCTCATCTCTGCCTTGCCCTTAATCTTTTTCTTTTCCTTCGTCTTGGTATTTTCTCGTGCCCGGGCCTTTGTTGATGAGGGCAGTTTCTGCCTGTCCCGGTGTCACACTCTTAAAAAAAAAAATTGTCCAATTACAAGTAAACAAATAAACATATAAGTAAGAAGTAAACAGAATATAAGATAAGTATGCTATTCAAATGAACATGAAAATATAATAATAATAATAATAATAATAATAATAATAATAATAATAATAATAATAATAATAATAATAATAATGATCAGCATCATCATCATCATCATCATCACTTTTTACGGTGGCCGTGATTAGTTAAGCTTAGATGATACATAAATATAATATTCAAGAGAATCTCTGGATACATAATAAAGATGGTTTTACACTTACAGATAAAGAGACAAATATATGAATGACTGCCAATTGATCAGCAGTAACAGAGGTGCCTCATACGTGTTTCCTACAGGTCTAGTTTACAGGCGTGGTTAAGTGGGAAGGAAACTCTGGAAAAGGCGCAAATGATAATCAGGAGAAGAGCAAAATGAGAATGAAAGAAAGAAGGGGAGGAAGGAGGAGGTTAAGGATAAGGAAAAGGAATAAGAAATGAAAGAGAAAAAATGAGAAGAAGAAAAAGAGGATAAGAAAAATGGAAGGGAGGCGACATTAATAGTTGTTTGAAAGTACATAAATATTCTTTAATATTTCCCCCCCCCCCACCATTACACTTTAGAAATGAGAGTCATGGTCTTCATTGAACATATGGAGAGGTTTTATTTGAAAATAAAAGTGATTGTAAGTAGAATTTCTCTCTCTCTCTCTCTCTCTCTCTCTCTCTCTCTGTATGTATGTATGTATGTATGTGTGTATGTGTGTGCTCCTATATATCTTCATTAATGTCTCGCCCTTAATAACTGTATTTTTTTATTTAAAGAGCCGTCATAATGGTTATAATCCGCCAAGTTCATCATATTTTCTTTTACGTACCTGTGTGTGTTTTAAGAGGGCGCTTCATATTATAAGAGGCTTTCTCCTATAATTCTCCCTCCGTTCGCCATTTTAATGATGGTGTTGGTTTATATATATATATATATATATATATATATATATATATATATATATATATATATATATATATATATATATATATATATATATATATATATATATATGAGCAGTGTACATACTGAACATAAGAATAAGAAAAAAAAAAACCCTGCTGCTTTCCCGCAGTTTTGAAATTGAAAAGTCCGTCTTTGAACTGCTGTTTGCCTCGGTCTAAGAAACGCCGCATGTTTCGGCATTATGAATTCATAGTATTTTGTCATGTGACTC
>JAXCGZ010004144.1:67500-70000 GCA_037179515.1 Halocaridina rubra
ATAACCAACTAAGCACATTACATGTGTGAAAACATGAATCATATATATATATATATATATATATATATATATATATATATATATATATATATATATATATATATATATATATATTTATTTTTTTTTTTTTTCCAGCAGATTTGTCATCTCTTTCTCATAACTCTTCCGGGTACCCAGTATAATTCCTTTCATTTTCAGCCTTTGATTCTTAGCTATTTTTGTTCGATTTTTGTCCATCTTTTCTCTGTTGTTAGTTCTGCTGTGCAAGGTACTGCTGCATTTAGCTGTACGGATAACCAAAGCATTCCCTTCGATTTTTTTTTCCTTTTTATTTTTTTTTTGTAATTCTTTGGCTCCTCATTCTGTCATTCCTCATTCTGTCTTTTAATGTGTAGGTATTAGCTCTCGTTCTTAATTATTTTCATTCATTTTATTTTTGCTACCAATGAATATATTGTTATCTCTGAGCTTTGTTCTTTTTTTTATTGTTTTAATATTTTTTTATTTGTTTATTACCATGTAATGTAGTGTTTTATTTCAGGTCAAAATCTAACTTTGTTCCTCAACTGCATAATTATATTGATTATTATTTGTTTGTATTGCACTACTTTATTATTATTATTATTATTATTATTATTATTATTATTATTATTATTATTATTATTATTATTATTATTATTATTATTAGCATTATTATTATTATTATTATTATTATTATTATTATTATTATTATTATTATTATTATTATTATTATTATTAGTAGTAGTAGTAGTAGTAGTAGTAGTAGTAGTAGTAGTAGTAGTACTAGCACCAATAGTAGTAGTAGCAGTGGTTATTTGGTTTTAGACTTGAAAGAAATATTCATTAAAATAATTGTATTCCATATAGAATTAACTGACTATACTCTTACTTATATATATATATATATATATATATATATATATATATATATATATATATATATATATATATATATATATATATATATATATATATATATATATATATAAATATATATATATATATATATATATATATATATATATATATATATATATATATATATATAAATATATATATATATATATATATATATATATATATATATATAAATATATATATATATATATATATATATATATATATATATATATATATATATATATATATATATATATCACTGTCAATAATAATCCTCTTTTTTATGTGTAACTACTAGTCCCCAGTATGGGAGTGAACATAGAGCAGTTTGAAAATTAATGCTGGATGTCCTTTCTAGCGCCCCATGGTGGTTTGATCGCTGGTGTGTCAACTCCCAAGTCGAGCGCTTTGACCACTTGGTCACCGCGGTCCCCTATATCTATGATTGTTAAAAACGAGACGATACAGTGCAAGCGAAGAAATATCACACTACAGAAAACTAATGTTCCAAAATCGAGGAGAAACTATTATAAGCGCTCCCTAAGCTTTGCGTCGAACTGTACGGCAGTCTAGAGTCTCTCTCATATTCCTATCTTTTCGCTTTACTCGAGCTCATTCACTACAAACTTTCTTTTCTGGACTCGTCGGTTATTATTCCACTATTGCATCGAGTTTGGTTAGGTTGTAAGTGAATGTTGGTGGGGTTTTTTTTAGAGGTTTGGCTATTTGGTTGTCAAAAAGTTTTCTTCTTCTTTCATCTTAAAATAATTTAAAAAGCCGTGCTATAGTGCAGTTTTACCCATTCCTCGATGGGGGAGATCATATTGAAATCTCGTTTATGATTTTGCTCTCAACGGAATTTACAAGCCTCTCCATGTTGTGTTTAGAGGCGGTTTTTGTAATGACAGTTCTGAATCAATAAAGTTGATTTATGTTATCCGTGTCATTGCATTTTCTACCGCGCAATGAGAGCAGCTAACCACTCACTGGCTTGGGATGATAACAGGGAGCTCATTTTAAGCCAAAGGATAGACGTAGGCATTACTATTTATGTGTACAAAGTCGTGTTTGAAATATAATTCTTAAAAAAAAATAATATTAAAGAACAATTAAGAGAATCTATTTTTTATGCGCAAGAGATTGGCTAGAGATAGAAAAGAATAAAGTTTTTGGATGAAGTTACACAGGGTACCTTATGATTTATTGTCATGTATATAGAGGATGTGTGGCTCAAGTGTTTGCAGGAAGACAGGTGTGTGAGAAATTCTTGGAGAAAGGTAGGGACTCCTTTTGGGCTTTTATGGATTTAGAGAAAGCGTTTGACAGGACGGATAGCGAGGGGTTGTGGAGGGTGTTGCGACTGTATGGAATAAGTGGAAGTTTGTTGAATGCGGTGTAGAGTTTTTACATGAATAGTAGAGCATGCGTGAGAGTTGGGAGCGGTTTGAGTGGTTGGTTTGAGGTGAATTTAGGGGTACGTCAAGGTTGTGTAATGTCGCCAAGGTTGTTCAATGCGTATATGGATGGAATAGTAAGGGAAGTTAATGAAAGAGTGGGTGAGGATGGAAGGTTGTGGAAA
>JAXCGZ010004145.1:0-70000 GCA_037179515.1 Halocaridina rubra
CTGATGGAGTTAGATGTCCATAAAGCTACAGGTCCCGATGATATATCCCCTCATGTACTTAAAAAATGCCCAAATTCAATATCAGCGGCACAAAGTATCATAATTAAATCATTGCTGGAGTCAGGGGAGATTCCAAGATGCTGGAAACAAGCGAACGTGATACCTATCTTCAAAAGGGGAAGGAGGGATACGGCTCTAAACTATAGACCTGTTTCCTTGACCAGCATAGTTTGAAAAGTTATGGAGGACCACTGAGGAAACATATGTCTCTACACTTGGAATACTTCAACTTTTTGTCAGTGAGACACCATGGCTTCAGAGAGGGTAGATCAACAGTAACAAACTTATTAGAATTTCATGATGAGGTAAGCCGAATATTACAGGAAAGAGAGGGCTGGGCAGATTGCATATTCCTAGACTTCCAGAAAGCATTTGACACTCTCCCACACGGGTGACATTAAGAAGCTGCAAGAAATGACAAGAATAGGTGGAAATGTCTTGAAATGGACAAAAATATACTTAGAAGGAAAGGAACAGAGGGTTAGAATAAGACACTCAGTGTCTGAATGGAGAAGAGTTAGTAGTGGAGTTCCTCGGGGTTCAGTTTTAGGGCCACTTTTGTTTCTTTTATATGTAAATGACCTACAAGAGTCTATAAAGTCATTGATGAATATGTTTGCAGATAATGCAAAGATTGTGAAGAAAGTAAGAAACAAGCACAATGGTAGAGAACTTCAGGAAGATCTAAATAGTCTGCATGTGTGGTCAGAAAAGTGGCTAATGAAATTCAATACTTCAAAATGTAAGGTAATGAGAATGGGTACAAGTGCTAGAAGGCCCAAGCTTAACTACTTGGTGGCAGGAGTAGAACTTCAAGAAACAGGGAATGAGAGAGATCTAGGAATAATCATACTGGCCGATTTGTCTCCAGAAATGCAGATAAATGGCATAGTAAGGGCAGCATATGCTTTCTTAGCAAATGTAAGTGTAGCCTTCAGGCACATGCACAAGGGAATGTTCAGAAATATTCATGTAACCTATGTGAGGCTAAACCTTGAATATGCAGCCCCCTATTGGAATCTGTACTTGAAGTATGATAAGTATCACTAAGTACAAAATTGAACCGATCAGAAGACGGGAAGTTACGAGCTTTGGGCTCTTTCCCGTAAGCACAATTAGGCAATAACAATATTATAGTATAAAGAGGCAAGGAACAGCAGAAAGAATATCAAAATTATAGCTCCCTAAACTAATACATGTATAATCCATAGATAACCTAACTCCTGGGTTGCAAGCACCTCAAAAAAGAGAAAAATGCACAAGAAATGGTAAATCCAGGAAAAACCGATAATGGCCCAACATGTACATCTGGAATTCCCAAAATTTGATCAAAGCACCGAGACAGAGTAACAAGATCCTGAAGATATGGCAAAGAAAGAGTGTTTATTGACAATAAAACTGACAGTAAAACGCATCAAAATGTTAATTAGAACATAGAGAAGCCACTTAATTCCAGGGTAAACTAATTTGATTACAAACTCAAAATGGCAGTAGCATCCAAACAAGCTCAAAGGCGCACTTAAGGTCACTGTATCCAGAGAAAGGAACTAAGTCAAGAAAACTAGAATGGATGTATGGGATTGGGTTTAATTCCAAAGAGTATATCAGGTCTCCATATACCAAATAAGGAAAGCCACATGACTAAATAAGCAGTATGAATAGGCTATTACAGCAAATGTAAGGGTAGCCTTCAGGCACATGGACAAGAAAATGTTCAGAAATATTCATGTAACCTCTGTGAAGCCAAAGCTTGAATATGCAGCCCCCTTTTGGAATCCAGACTTGAAAAAGCACATACTTAAGCTGGAAAAAGTTGAAAGACATGCCACAAAACTGGTGCCAGATATAAGCAATCTCAGTTATGAGGAGAGGCTGAGGGAATTAGACTTACCAATACTCAAAGCTAGAAGAATGAGGGGGATATTGTGATGGTCTTTGAATTCCTTCATGGTTATGACAGAGTGGATAGGGATCGAAGTTTTGATATGGATGGCTCTAGAACTAGAGGTTATAGTTTGAAGCTTCGTAAGAAAACTTCTTTGCAGGATGTAAGGAAGTACTCTTTTACTGTAAGAGTAGTTCATGATTGGAATTGGCTAAGCGAGGAGGTAGTTAATGCTAATTGAATCCATAGTTTTAAGGACTAGTATTTACACTATCGCACAACATATGGACATCATAAAAGTTTTAAAAAAATAAAAAAATAATATATATATATATATATATATATATATATATATATATATATATATATATATATATATATATATATATATATATATATATATATATATATATATATATATATATATATATATATATATATATATATATATATATATATATATATATATATACTTCAAATCTCTAATGGAGGCATAGGGCAAGTGGACACAAGGACAAAAAAACAGGTGATGAAAAGGCAAAAGTGTGAGAGATGCGAGATTACAGAAATAGAAGAAGGAACAGAATACCAGCCAGGGATGAAGTCAAGAAGCAATGAACTCTATAGATACTCACCCTGAAGATGCAAGGATGGGTGAACTTTTTAAAGAAAACTCTGTGGTGACAGAAATGTAACATATTCGCAGAAAAGACTGAAAAGTGGAAGGTACACAGTCATTGGGGGGTATGACCCAACCTATTCAGAGAAATAAAACCGGAATACGAAAGCCACTAACAAAAAATATTTGCAAAAGTGCAATAAGAAAGACCGACATGAAATATCAGAGATATTCCATCAAAGATAAGCAATCAGCTAAGGTAATGATAATCAGCAAAGGAAGATGCCACAGCATGGATATCAAATGGAGAAAAATATAATCAGATCTTCAAGCTTTAAAGGTGGGATTATCCTGCAGCAAAAAAGGAACAAATATTTGAAAAAAATTACTCCAAATAACTTGGACAAGAAAGAATTAACATTTTAACAACAGAAAGATTAGAAAGTAAAATGTGATAAATCACAATCTGCTAAATGCAAGCCCAGTCAAAAGAGAATATATAAAGAGGATGCCAAACATGTAACCAAATTGTGGCTTAGCCACATAAAAAAAAAAAAATAGCAGTAATTCTTACAAATAGGACCTGATGCCACAAATGATATCTCCATTCATACACATGTTAAACACTTATTCACTCTCTCCTCAAGGCTCTTTTCTACGATTTCTTAAACAGTGTAACCATAGGATACCATATTGCTAATTAGCTAGGCACACACAAATGGCTCTCTTAAACGCATCTGACGCGGTTCTGTGTATGGCTAGGATCCCGCATGGGATCCTAGCCATACACAGAACAGCGTCAGATGCGTTTATGAAATCCATTTATGTGTGTCTAGCTAACTAATAATATGGTATCCTAGGTTTACACTGTATTAGAAATCGGGCCTTTATAACTCAACAATCATGAGACGCACTAAGTACCTAAATAGTTACTCAAAAACCAATATCACTCCCAACAATACACACCACTACACAGCCTTTGAATTCCATAAACCTTGTGGAATAATTATTAACTATTGATACTAGTCAAAAATAAAAAAATTAAAATGAATGAGATGCCAGTTTCTGTGGAGAGCAATCATCTAGAACTGACGCCAAGTAATCTGTCTAGGCAAAATTTTTCAAACACGTCCAAAAATATATCTCGGTAAAAAATGAAAATAAGAGAGATTGATGTCACTTAACCCGTCTATTAGAAAAATATAATTAAACGTCTTCTTTTTCAGTGATGCTTGTCTCACAGGATGTAAAAGGATCTATTGGCTTGGAAGATGATGCTCTTGATGGAAAATGACTCTTGATATGTTTTAGCTGTTCCAGTATGCTAACATGTTGACAAACCTTTTCTTACCTGCACCACTCCAAATGTTATAGTCACTCCTGTATAGCATTTAGGAGGTCAAGTTTCATCAAACTTCTAAGTTTAGCTATTATATAATCTACAACACTGAAAATTCTCTCTACATCAGCTTTTGAATGAGGTAGTATCAAGGTACACAATCCACACTGAATAGTTTCCAAAATACAGTAGATTGTTTCCTGTGACCCATTCTTAAATTGTCTTACTTTCACTCAAGAATATTTTTTTTTTCCAGCAAATCAAGATCATTCACAAAATGTACATCGGAATTCTCAAAATAATTGATGTTTTGGTCCGTGATATGCCATTACCCAAACTAGTTCACAAAGGTAAATAATTGAGAATAATTTCCAGTAGTAATTTTAATAATTCATAAATTATATTTATTATGGAATATTCATTTACGGCATTCCTAAAAATTACAAAATAAGGTTTAACATTGAAAGTTCAAAATAGCCTCTATAACCTCGTCCGAACTACGCCAACAATTTTCCCAGATATCCAGTAACGTCCATTACCGCCCTTTGATGTTATATAGCTGGCGATGCCCTGAAGCTCGTTAAATGCAAATTGCTCGCGTTTTAAAGGATGAACGACAAGTCCGACACCCACTGAAGAAGAAAGTACCACCTCTAAATTGCTGTCATATTTATGTCGGGTTTCTTTTCCAGCGCATAATTGTGGTACTATTTGAGAGGACAGCCGGCATTAGTTGTTCAGTTGCACTGAGATATCTAGTACCTTCCCAGGGTAAGGAGATGATTATTTCCTATACAAGTGCTAGAGGCATATCGGTGCCGCTGGAGTGATTCCTACTTCTTAAAATTTAGTTTTTCTTTCATTGTGATATAACATAACCTAACCTGGTTATGAGGGTAAACTAGGTTAGGTTATCCAGGTTAGGTAAGGTTACGTTTAATTGACAGTACGGCGAAAGGTGAATTAAATTTTAGGAAGTAAGACTCGTACTCTTGCCCCACCGGCAAATTTTTATGCGTCTATGTTCTTTCAGTGTTGCTGTATGAGCATAAACTATCTGTTGCCTCATACGAATTAATAATTACAATGATAGTTCTATAGTATTTTCATTATATATCTAATTACCTAATTGGGATTACCTAATTGTGTTTACGGGAAAGAGCCCAAAGCCCGTATCTTCCCGTCTCCTGATCGGTTCCATTTTATACTTAGTGATACTTATCATACCTGTCCTTAAAACTATGGATTGAGATAGCATTAACTACCTCCTCGCTTAGCCAATTCCAATTATCAACTACTCTTACACTGAAAAGGTATTTCCTTACATCCTGCAAAGAAGTTTTCTTACGAAGCTTCAAACTATGACCTCTAGTTCTAGAGCCAGCCATATCAAAATATCGATCCCAATCCACTCTATCATAACCATGAAGGAATCTAAAGACTGTCACCATATCCCCCCTCAATCTTCTAGCTTCGAGTGATGGTAAGTCTAATTCCCTCAGCCTCTCATCATAACTGAGATTGCGTATTTCTGGCACCAGTTTCGTGGCATGTCTTTGAACTTTTTCAAGCTTAGATATCTGCTTTTTCAAGTGTGGATTCCAAAAGGGGGCTGCATATTCGAGTTTTGGCCTCACATAGGTTACATAAATATTTCTGAACATTTCCTTGTCCATGTGCCTGAAGGCTACCCTTACATTTGATAAGAATGCATATGCTGCCCTTACTATGCCATTTATATGTATTTCTGGAGACAAATCTGCCAGTATGTTTACTCCTAGATCTCTCTCATTTTCTGTCTCTTGAAGTTGTACTCCAGAAGGTTCATTGATTTGTTCTAAACATGTAAAAAAAAAAATTAAACATACTTTGATTCCCCCACATCCAACATATGAGTCCACCCCCATTCGAATGGGGACTACTTGCAGCACATACAAACGGTGCACAAATTTGTCTTATATAAGAATTAAGTACTCGCGTAATTTATAGTGCATATACTACTCCAAAAGTAATTCTTGATTTTTGCCTATATTTGTCAACAAAGCTTACTTAACAAAGATTGTGAAGAAAGTAAAAAACGAGAACAATGGTAGAGAACTTCAGGAGGATCTAAATAATCTGCATGAGTGGTCAATAAAGTGTCTAATGAAATTCAATACTTCAAAATGTAAGGTAATGAGAATGGGTACAAGTGCAAGAAGGCCCAAGCTTGACTACTCGGTGGCTGGAGTACAACTTCAAGAGACAGAAAATGAGAGAGATCTAGGAGTAAACATACTGGCAGATTTGTCTCCAGAAATACATATAAATGGCATAGTAAGGGCAGCATATGCATTCTTATCAAATGTAAGGGTAGCCTTCAGGCACATGGACAAGGAAATGTTCAGAAATATTTATGTAACCTATGTGAGGCCAAAACTCGAATATGCAGCCCCCTTTTGGAATCCGCACTTGAAAAAGCACATAGCTAAGCTTGAAAAAGTTCAAAGACATGCCACGAAACTGGTGCGAGAAATAAGCAATCTCAGTTATGATGAGAGGCTGAGGGAATTAGACTTACCATCACTCGAAGCTAGAAGAGTGAGGGGGGATATGGTGACAGTCTTTAAATTCCTTCATGGTTATGATAGAGTGGATAGGGATCGATATTTTGATATGGCTGGCTCTAGAACTAGAGGTCATAGTTTGAAGCTTCGTAAGAAAACTTCTTTGCAGGATGTAAGGAAATACTTTTTCAGTGTAAGAGTAGTTGATAATTGGAATTGGCTAAGCGAGGAGGTAGTTAATGCTATCTCAATCCATAGTTTTAAGGACAGGTATGATAAGTATCACTAAGTCTAAAATGGAACAGATCAGGAGACGGGAAGATACGAGCTTTGGGCTCTTTCCCGTAAACACAATTAGGTAATCACAATTAGGTAATTAGGTAATCACATCCATAATAAAAATGAGCAAAAAAATAAGTAAATTGGCGCAACAAAGATCAGCAATAGGGTCTGTTACCGTAAAAAATTAAATAAATAAAACAGATTTCTGAAGCAGTTTCGCATAAAAAATTAAAAAAAAAATAAAGAAATAAAACGGATTTCTGAAGCAGTTTCGCATAAAAATCAGTTGCATCATATTTCGTATAGGTTTAGCAAATCTGATAAAACGATCAGATATCAAGAGGAATCATGGAAGGAAAGCCATTTTATTATGGTAGTCTTGCAAACTGTTTGATGCTCCTTAAATTTGGAGATATTTATAGATAAATGAGGCACAATAAAATAGGAAACTGAAAGGGCATTATGAATGTTCTTGTCTAGCCCCTAGTGGGCATCTTTATTACTTTCAATGTAAACAAAACATGGATTCGTTCATTAACAAAATAACAATTATATTAAATATTGTAACATCCCTCTTTTTATGAAGAAAAAAAAATGTTATCATCTTGAAAACGAAAAATAAATCACTCTTTGTAAACAACAAAATCATTATATTTAGAGGGTAAAATATTCCTTGTACTCCTTGTGATTCTCTTTTGAGGAGTGAAAGACTCTTAAACTCTGAGATTCTCACTTGTTGGGTTCACATGTTTATCCTGTGGAATTTCAACCTGTTGCTGGCTTTGTACTACATTACTAGAATCTTCACTACTGTGATACGAAACATTTCTTTCATTTGACTTATTAAGGTCTACTCTATTTCTTCTCAATAAACCAGCATCAGTTGAAATTTCATAAGATCTCTCGTCTAAACGTTCCTTCACAATACCTTTTTCCCAAGCTTTCTTTCCCATTACAGTGGGTTTTATTCTCACAACATCATCTTCCTGTAAAGGATCAAGATCTTTGGCATGCACATTGTAATATTTAGCGGACCTGCTATTTCTGTAATGTCTGTTAATCTTAATTTTATCTACATTGATCTCAGATGGTTTCAACAACTTTGAAGAAACTGGGAGAAGAGTACGTGTGCGTCTCCCTAGGCTTTTTTGAGCCGGACTGTATTCATCACTGTGAGACGGACAATTACGGTAGTCTAATATTGCCAAATAAGGGTCATTATTGCTTTCTATGGCTTTTCTGAGTATGGACTTTGCAGTTTTTACAGCGGATTCTGCCTGTCCATTAGACTGAGGATGTTTAGGGCTTGACGTACAATGTTCTATATCCCACACTCTTATAAAATTCTGAAATATATCACTTGTAAATTGAGTTCCACAGTCACTAACTAAGATGGAAGGAGTACCATACCTTGCAAAATGTGCTTTTAGCTTACGTATAACAGTAGATGCTTTTATATCTTCTAACCTATCAATTTCCCAGAAATTACTGAAATAGTCTACTGTTACAAGATAAAACTGATTACTCAATTCAAAAATATCTGTGCCAACTTTCTCCCATGGCCTATCAGACACTTCATGTGGCATAAGAGTTTCTTTCTGCTGAGATTTTTGAAATTTGCTACAGATTTCACATTGAGAAATATGTTCTTTAATATCACTATTCATACCAGGCCAATATACACACTCACGAGCCCTTCGTAGACAACTTTCTACGCCAATGTGACTAAAGTGAATAGCCTGTTTAATTTCTTTCCTCAAATTGGCAGGAATCACAACTCTATCACCTTTAAATACAAGTCCATTCTGTATAGAAAGTTCATCTCTAATATGATAATAAGGCAAAACAGTTATAGGTACATTACATTTATACTCTGGCCACCCATTTGTTATCATATTTGTCACTTCAAGCAAAATTTCATCACTGGCCACAGCATCACGAATTTTCTTTAACCTGTCTTCCCTAATAGGCAAATAAGATACAACATTAACATATTCAAAATCATTACCATTTTCAGTTTCACTAAGAAATGATCGAGACAGCAAATCTGCTATATGCATGTTCTTACCAGCAGTATGCTTAAGTTCAATATCGTATTGTTGTGCAGTCAATAACATGCCTTGTAGCCTCTTTGGTGCTCTATCTAATGGTTTCAAGATTATACTCTGAAGTGGTTTGTGATCAGTTATAACCAAAGTATGTTGTCCAAAAGTGTACTGATGGAATTTCTTTAAAGCAAACACAATAGCCAGCATTTCTTTCTCTATCTGAGCATACCTTGTTTCCGTGTCAGTTAGAGCTCTGCTTGCATAAGACAACGGTTTACCACCTTGCATTAGAACTGCACCAAGTCCACATTTGCTAGCATCACACTGTATAACTAGCTGTTTATTTTGATCATAATAAGCAAGAATTGGAGTCTTAGTGATGCAACACTTAATTTTCTCAAAAGCTCTAGCCTGTTCATCACCCCAACACCATTCTTTGTCTTTACGTAAAAGTTGTCGTATGGGCACCATCAGGTCAGAGAGTCTAGGCATGAATTTTGACAAATAGTTTATCATTCCACTAAAGCATTGAATCTCAGTGACATTAGTTGGAGCTTTCATCGATACAATTGCTTCAATTTTACTGGGATCTGGCTTAAGGCCTTCATTAGTTATTACATGTCCAAGAAATGTTATCTCACTCTTTCTTATTTCAGCCTTTTCTCTGTTAAGACGGATACCATGCTTACGACATCGTTCCAGTAAATTTCTTAAATTTTCATCATGATCTAACTGTGCTTCTTCTAGAGAATTACCTATTCCATATACCAAAATGTCATCAGCAATGCATATTATTCCTAGCAAACCATCTAAAGAGTTCTGCAGTCGTTTCTGAAAAACTTCACTACTGATTGCTAGGCCAAAGGGCAGTCTAAGCCAACGATATCTTCCAAAAGGGGTTTGAAAGGTAGTTAAATGACTTGACTCTTCATCCAAAACACAGTGCCAATATCCATTTCTTAAATCTAGTTTAGAGAACACTTTAGCTTGTGCTAATTCAGGTAAAACATCATCAATAATTGGCAAAGGATGCATTTCTCTAATTATGGCTTTATTTAATTGCTGAGGATCTATGCAAATTCTTATGTCTTCACTATTTTTCTTAGAAGCTACTACCATGCGACTCACCCATTCAGTTGGTTCGTCTACTTTACAAATGACATTTTGTTTCTCTAACTCAGATAATTTGGATTTTACCTTCCTTTTAAGTTGAATTGGCACTCTACATGAAGATATAGCAAATGGCTTGACTTCTTTGTCTAAAGTCATATGTACCACCCCAGGTAACTTACCAATTTCATTACAAAACACATCTGAATATTCCTGAAAAACATCAGTATTACAAGATTCACTGTGTACAGAACATATGTTATCATAATTGATGGTAAGGAAACCCATCTGTTCTGATGCACGTTTTCCTAACAAAGGCATATAATTCTCAGCCACTATAATAAACTCAACATTATATCTCTTTGAATTTATCTCATTTTTCACTTTAATTCTACATTTTCCAACTGGTTTGGCTGCAGAATTATTCCACATTTCTAGTTGTAACCCTTCACTAGATTCAATTTTTACATTATTGGGAACCATATTTCGAGGTAACACATTTACACCTGCTCCGCTATCGATTTGAAATTTGACACTATTTTCACCAACTTTCAGATCGGTATATAGATATTTGGATTTCTTTGACACTTTATTCACTTTCATCACTTGCTGTGTACAGGGATTATCATTTTTGTTCACCGTCGTTTCTTCTGGCTCTCTACGTCTCGTCTGCAACTTGACACCTAGGATATATTCGGCTGGAGTATCTGAACTGGAATCGTCACCGTCCACTGCATTCACACCCATCTTCTTAGATGCTTGTGCATGTCCATTTTTCTCCAAACATTGAGATTCGAAGTGATTCAGCCTGTTGCAGTAGTTGCATCTCTCTCCATAGGCTGGACATTTCTTCTTACTCCACACGTGTCTTGTTCCGCAGAACTTACATTTTCGTAGAGCCGTATCCTTCGTTGACAAACTTTGGTTTGACTTAGGCCTATACTGGTTCTTGTTCACAAAACTTGGGTCCTCACTCTTTCGGTCTGCTGAATGTCTACTAGGCCTACTCTGCTTAAAGTTGTTTGTCGATTTAACTTTATTTATGACCGACTTTGCTGTATTTTCTCTTTTTATCATTTGCATTTGTCTCTGCGATGCTTGATGTGCCTCACAAATTTTGAGCGTATTTATCAGTGAAATACATTCTTCTCTCAGAAATTTCTCTCTGAGTTTATCTTCTTTACAGCCAAAAACAATTTGATCACGAATTGCCTCATCTTTTTCTGCTGCAAAATCACAATCCTTAACCATAGTTTTTATTCTAGTAATAAATTCATCCAGGTTCTCATCAGCTTTCTGAGTACAGCATCTAAACCTATATCTTGATGCTATTATTAGCTTCCTAGGGGCAAAATGCTCATCTAGCTTCTGTAATACCACGTTTAAGTCCTTGCTAGGGTCATCACGAGTTCCACTCTCCCCTACAATAACGGGACCAAACTCTATAGCATTATACACTCGAAGCAATTCGTCACCCCCATGGGTCAAAAGTAATGCTACCTTCACTTCACTTGGTTTATCATTTAAACCTGCTGCAAGTATATACAGCTCGAATTTTTGACGAAAAAATCGCCAATCTTGCTCACTTTCGCTCTTTAATGCGAATTTATCTGGAGGGGCTAGATTAGCTGTCGCCATGTCGGTTGGTAGTCTTATTTACTTAATCTAACAGAAAGATCCTGGATAATACGTAATGCCTTATATTTAAAATGAACAGCAAACCATACTTTGTCTATTGAGCGCTGCCACCATGTTTGATGCTCCTTAAATTTGGAGATATTTATAGATAAATGAGGCACAATAAAATAGGAAACTGAAAGGGCATTATGAATGTTCTTGTCTAGCCCCTAGTGGGCATCTTTATTACTTTCAATGTAAACAAAACATGGATTCGTTCATTAACAAAATAACAATTATATTAAATATTGTAACAGATCTAGGAGTAAACATACTGGCAGATTTGTCTCCAGAAATACATATAAATGGCATAGTAAGGGCAGCATATGCATTCTTATCAAATGTAAGGGTAGCCTTCAGGCACATGGACAAGGAAATGTTCAGAAATATTTATGTAACCTATGTGAGGCCAAAACTCGAATATGCAGCCCCCTTTTGGAATCCGCACTTGAAAAAGCACATAGCTAAGCTTGAAAAAGTTCAAAGACATGCCACGAAACTGGTGCGAGAAATAAGCAATCTCAGTTATGATGAGAGGCTGAGGGAATTAGACTTACCATCACTCGAAGCTAGAAGAGTGAGGGGGGATATGGTGACAGTCTTTAAATTCCTTCATGGTTATGATAGAGTGGATAGGGATCGATATTTTGATATGGCTGGCTCTAGAACTAGAGGTCATAGTTTGAAGCTTCGTAAGAAAACTTCTTTGCAGGATGTAAGGAAATACTTTTTCAGTGTAAGAGTAGTTGATAATTGGAATTGGCTAAGCGAGGAGGTAGTTAATGCTATCTCAATCCATAGTTTTAAGGACAGGTATGATAAGTATCACTAAGTCTAAAATGGAACAGATCAGGAGACGGGAAGATACGAGCTTTGGGCTCTTTCCCGTAAACACAATTAGGTAATCACAATTAGGTAATTAGGTAATCACATCCATAATAAAAATGAGCAAAAAAATAAGTAAATTGGCGCAACAAAGATCAGCAATAGGGTCTGTTACCGTAAAAAATTAAATAAATAAAACAGATTTCTGAAGCAGTTTCGCATAAAAAATTAAAAAAAAAATAAAGAAATAAAACGGATTTCTGAAGCAGTTTCGCATAAAAATCAGTTGCATCATATTTCGTATAGGTTTAGCAAATCTGATAAAACGATCAGATATCAAGAGGAATCATGGAAGGAAAGCCATTTTATTATGGTAGTCTTGCAAACATTCATCTTCAATAAACCAATTAAAGAAACGAATAACTAAAAAGAGCTCTCTGTCCTATCACTTATGTCTCCATATCACGAGTGGAGACTCCACCAGCCATGGACCACAAGACCAGGCCACAACCATAGTGGCCCATGAGCCATGCCAACATTATTATGTAATCTGATGACGATGTTACAAGAATCAACTAAGTATGGCATTGTTTCCCACTGCGATATATATATATATATATATATATATATATATATATATATATATATATATATATATATATATATATATATATATATATATATATATGTGATTACCTAATTGCTAATTGTGTTTACGGGAAAGAGCCCAAAGCTCGTATCTTCCCATCTCCTGATCGGTTCCATTTTAGACTTAGTGATGCTTATCATACCTGTCCTTAAAACTATGGATTGAGATAGCATTAACTACCTCCTCGCTTAGCCAATTCCAATTATCAACTACTCTTACACTTAAAAAGTATTTCCTTACATCCTGCAAAGAAGTTTTCTTACGAGGCTTCAAACTATGACCTCTAGTTCTAGAGCCAGCCATATCAAAATATCGATCCCTATCCACTCTATCATAACCATGAAGGAATTTAAAGACTGTCACCATATCCCCCCTCACTCTTCTAGCTTCGAGTGATGGTAAGTCTAATTCCCTCAGCCTCTCATCATAACTGAGATTGCGTATTTCTGGCACCAGTTTCGTGGCATGTCTTTGAACTTTTTCAAGCTTAGCTATGTGCTTTTTCAAGTGCGGATTCCAAAAGGGGGCTGCATATTCGAGTTTTGGCCTCACATAGGTTATATAAATATTTCTGAACATTTCCTTGTCCATGTGCCTGAAGGCTACCCTTACATTTGATAAGAATGCATATGCTGCCCTTACTATGCCATTTATATGTATTTCTGGAGACAAATCTGCCTGTATGTTTACTCCTAGATCTCTCTCATTTTCTGTTTCTTGAAGTTCTACTCCAGCCACCGAGTAGTCAAGCTTGGGCCTTCTTGCACTTGTACCCATTCTCATTACCTTACATTTTGAAGTATTGAATTTCATTAGCCACATTTCTGACCACTCATGCAGATTATTTAGATCCTCCTGAAGTTCTCTACCATTGTTCTCGTTTTTTTCTTTCTTCACAATCTTTGCATCATCTGCAAACATATTCATGAATGAATTTACAGACTCTGGTAGGTCATTTACATATACAAGGAACAAAAGTGGCCCTAAAACTGAACCCTGTGGAACACCACTACTAACTCTTCTCCATTCAGACACTGAGTGTCTTACTCTAACCCTCTGTTCCCTTCCTTCTAAGTAAGTTTTTATCCATTCCAAAACATTTCCACCTATTCTAGCCATTGAGTGCAGCTTCCTAATAAGTCTCATATGTGGAACAGTGTCAAACACTTTCTGGAAGTCTAGGAATATGCAATCTGCCCAGCCCTCTCTTTCCTGTAAGATTTGGCTTACCTCATCATAAAATTCTAATAAGTTTGTTACTGTTGATCTACCTTCTCTGAAGCCATGTTGCCTCACTGACAAAAAGTTGAAGGATTCCAAGTGAAGAGGGATATGTTTCCTTAGTAGTTTCTCCATAACTTTGCAAACTATGCTGGTCAAGGAAACTGGTCTATAGTTCAGAGCCGTATCCCTCCTTCCCTTTTTGAAGATAGGTATCACATTTGCTTGTTTCCAGCATCTTGGAATCTCCCCCGACTCCAGTGACTCCTTAAATATGATACTTAGTGCCACTGATATTGTGTTTGCACATTTTTTAAGCACATGTGTGTGTGTGTGTGTGTGTGTGTGTGTGTGATTATATAATTGTGTTTACGGGAAAGAGCCCAAAGCTCGAATCTTCCCGTCTCCTGATCGGTTCCATTTTATACTTAGTGATACTTATCATACCTGTCCTTAAAACTATGGATTGAGTTAGCATTAACTACCTCCTCGCTTAGCCAATTCCAACTATTAACCACTCTTACACGGAAAAAGTATTTCCTTACCTCCTGCAAAGAAGTTTTCTTACAAAGCTTTAAACTATGACCTCTAGTTATAGAGCCAGCCATATCAAAATATCGATCCCTATCCACTCTATCATGAAGGAATTTAAAGACTGTCACCATATCCCAACTCAATCTTCTGGCTTTGAGTGATGGTAAGTCTAATTCCTTCAGCCTCTCATCATAACTGAGATTACGTACTTCTAGCACCAGTTTCGTGGCATGTCCTTGATTTTTTTCAAGCTTAGCTACATGCTTTTCAAGTGCGGATTCCAAAAAGGGGCTGCATAGTCGAGTTTTGGCCTCACATAGGTTACATAAATATTTCTAAACATTTCCCTGTCCATGTGCCTGAAGGCTACCCTTACATTTGATAAGAATGCATATGCTACCCTTACTATGCCATTATATGCATTTCTGGAAGCAAATCTGCCAGTATATTTACTCCTATATCTCTCTCATTTTCTGTCTCTTGAAGTTGTACTCCAGCCACCGAGTAGTCAAGCTTGGGACTTCTTGCACTTGTACCCATTCTCATTACCTTGTATTTTGAAGCATTGGATTTCATTAGCCACTTTCCTGACCACTCATGCAGACTATTTAGATCCTCCTGAAGTTCTCTACCATTGTTCTCGTTTTTTTCTTTCTTCACAATCTTTGCATCATCTGCAAACATATTCATGAATGAATTTACAGACTCTGGTAGGTCATTTACATATACAAGGAACAAAAGTGGCCCTAAAACTGAACCCTGTGGAACTCCACTACTAACTCTTCTCCATTCAGACACTGAGTGTCTTACTCTAACCCTCTGTTCCCTTCCTTCTAAATAAGTTTTTATCCATTCCAAAACATTTCCACCTATTCTAGCCATTGCTTGCAGCTTCCTAATAAGTCTCCCATGTGGAACAGTGTCAAATGCTTTCTGGAAGTCTAGGAATATGCAATCTGCCCAGCCCTCTCTTTCCTGTAAGATTTGGCTTACCTCATCATAAAATTCTAATAAGTTTGTTACTGTTGATCTACCTTCTCTGAAGCCATGTTGCCTCACTGACAAAAAGTTGAAGGATTCCAAGTGAAGAGAGATATGTTTCCTTAGTAGTTTCTCCATAACTTTGCAAACTATGCTGGTCAAGGAAACTGGTCTATAGTTCAGAGCCGTATCCCTCCTTCCCTTTTTGAAGATAGGTATCACATTTGCTTGTTTCCAGCATCTTGGAATCTCCCCTGACTCCAGTGACTTTTTAAATATGATACTTAGTGCCACTGATATTGAGTTTGTGCATTTTTTAAGTACATGAAGGGATATATCATCAGGGACCTGTAGCTTTATGAACATCTAAATCCATCAGCGCTTTGCATACCTCTGTGGCTGTAAGGTTGATGTTCTCTAATGCCGGCTCTTGAGCTTCTATCTCTGCAATCTGAGGGGGTGGGGTATTTTCTACTGTAAATACTGACTGAAACTCCTTGTTCAATTCTTTGCAGATCTCTTCATCCGTCTCAGTGATGCTTCCATCCGCTCTCTTTAGCCTTAAAACCTGTTCTTTTAACTTCAGTTTTCCTCTGATAAAGCTGTGGAAAAGCTTGGGATTTTCTTTAGCTTTCCTGGTGATGTCCCTCTCATAGTCTCTCTCTGCCTCTCTTCTTTTACTTAGGTAGTCATTTCTTGCTCTTTTGTAGGCTTGCCAGGCATTTATGTTTTTTCTCCTCCTATGCCTCTTTCAGCATTTGTCTCTCCACTCCTTAGTTCTTTTACACTCATTATCAAACCATTTCTCTCTGGCATGAATTACACCTACTTTGGTGACAGGTATGCAGCAATCTACTATCTTCCCATATTTCTCACAAAAGATGTCGTACATTCCTTGTACAGATTTGTTGTAAAATAAGGTTCTCCAGTCAATAACTGCAAAAGCTCATTCATTCTGATGCAATCTCCTTTCAGATAGTTCCTCCTCGTGTCCTCAGTGCCTCTACTCTCAGGCAGAATATCTTCAATGATATACTCCATCAACAACACAGAGGTGGTCACTCTTTCCAATTGGTGGTTCATACTCAATTTTTTCAATATCCAACACATTATCTGTGAATACTAGATCAAGTAGTGATGGTTCATCCCCACCCCTGGCCCTCGTTGGTTCCATTACAGTGTTGGTGTAGGAAATTCCCTTCTACGCAATCTAGGAATCTTGCCCCAAATGAGTCCTCACCACTCTGTGGGTCAAGATTTATCCAATCTATCTCTTTATGATTAAAATCTCCCATAATCAAAATCCTACATTTTTTTCCCGTGCCATGTTAACAACTGAGTTTATGACTTCAATAGTGCCTATATGACTTTCCTCATGAACTTCTAGCCTATTCTGGTTCCTTGGTGGGTTATATACAGCAGTTATTATTATGCTCTCTGACCCAGTATTTATGCGAGCAACAAGAAATTCCTTGAACTCACTTTCTATAGCCAAGTTTATTTCTTCAACTTGAATCCTTTCACTTATGAGCAGTGCTATCCCTCCACCAGTCCTCTCAGATCTTTCAACCCTTAATATTCTGAAGCCCTTAGGAAAAACTGTGACACTGTTTATGTCCTCACTCAATTTAGTCTCTGTAATTGCTACTATATCTGCCTTACTGTTGTGAATCCTATCTTTTAATTTTACTGCCTTACCAGCTAATCCATCAGTATTTGTGTATAACAATCTTAATGAGGCCCCATCCCCTGATCTTCTGTCATTATCTTCTTTATCTCCCCTTTGTCTGGAAGAACTCTGAAATGAATATTTTTCTTCTCTTCTTCATTCCTTTCCTCATTTAACCTTCTTGCCTCTTGCAACAAGTTTTTTATCTTTCCCATCTCTTCCTGTGTTCTGTATCGTCTAATGAACACTTCTTTGAATTCTTGAAGGTCTTTTAAACTTTTTTTCTCAACAATATTTCCCTACATGTTTCCCTTCTCTCAAAGGTTACTTTTGTTGGTCTCGGCTTTCCTTCCCTCGAATATATGCCTAGTTGGTGTATGTTCACAATATCCTCCGGACCACAAACTACTCCAAGCTTTCTTATTAGGTCTACAACCCTAGCTTTATTTTCTTCAAGTCTCCCCTGCCATGTTGGCTCCTGGGATTCGCTTATGCCTGAGATTACCACTGCCTTCTCTTTATCAAGTGCCTGTTTGATGAGTGGCTTTGCCCTTTCCATCACAACATCTTTCATTTTTTCGATTACTGTCTCTTTATAGTCAACTGTTTGTATGTTTTCCAGTGCCACCACCTTTACAGCCTCTTTTACTGCCACATTCCCCTTTAGTGCATCAGCAAAGGAAGTTTTCATGGTATCATTTTCCATATTCAGCTCCTGGAACTCTTTTCTAAACTGTTCAATGTTTTCCTTAATCTGGACATTCCAAGCTCCAATCTCATCTCTCTCAGAAGAGAGCAGTGAACTAACATCTAATTAATTTAGGTTGTCATTTAGCTGTTTGTTTTTATCTTCTTGTTTAGAAATTCTAGTTTCTAGTTGACTCTTTTCCCCTTCCAGCTTCTTTATTCTTTTTTCTAGTTTCTTTCTCTCCTGCCCTTGTGCTTTATTTGCTTCCTCCAAAGATCTTATTTCCTCTCTGAGTGTTTCATTCTCTTTCATTTCTCTATCCATATTCCAAATTTTATCATCAAGGCTTATAACCATTGCCTCTAAATCTTTGATTTTCTGTTTTAATCTCCTAATAGCTACCCCTCCTCCCGACCCATGGGTGGGAGAGGTTTGGGACAGAGATGGCCTCATTTTTATGCTCTCCCTCTCACAGAATATAGAAAGAAGAGAAAGAGAAAAAAAGAGAGAAAAACTATTTTTTAAAGCTTCACACAGAATTTTTATATCTCCATATAAGTGCTATTTAGTGACTCAATTTATCTCTTTTCTGGTAACATACATCTTAACTTAAAAATTTGACTATGGTAATTTGAGGATAAAAAGAAAAAGAAAAAAAATGCAACAAAAACAAAGTCAAGCCTGAAGGAAAAGTCGACTTTGTGTCTGAGGAGGCACCCACCTGTTTCTGATATATATTCTTCTTAACTGATGAAGTCACTTGCTAACCAAGATATGTTATCACAGGATCAGACTTTACATATGTGTGTGTGTGGTTACCTAATTGTGATTACCTAATTGTGTTTACGGGACAGAGCTCAAAGCTCGTATCTTCCCGTCTCCTGATCGGTTCCATTTTCTACTAAGTGATACTTATCATACCTGTCCTTAAAACTATTGATTGAGATAGCATTAACTACCTCCTCGCTTAGCCAATTCCAATTATCAACTACTCTTACATCGAAAAAGTATTTCCTTACATCCTGCAAAGAAGTTTTCTTACGAAGTTTCAAACTATGACCTCTAGATCTAGAGCCTGCCATATCAAAATATCGATCCCAATCCACTCTATCATAACCATGAAGGAATTTAAAGACTGTCACCATATCCCCTCTCAATCTTCTAGATTCGAGTGACGGTAAGTCTAATTCCCTCAGCCTCTCATCATAACTGAGATTACGTAATTCTGGCACCAGTTTCGTGGCATGTCTTTGAACTTTTTCAAGCTTAGCTATGTGCTTTTTCAAGTGCGGATTCTAAAAGGGGGCTGCATATTCGAGTTTGGGCCTCAAAAAGGTTGCATAAATATTTCTGAACATTTCCTTGTCCATGTGCCTGAAGGCAACCCTTACATTTGATAAGAATGCATATGCTACCCTTACTATGCAATTTATATGTATTTCTGGAGACAAATCTGCTAGTATGTTTACTCCTAGATCTCTCTCATTTTCTGTCTATTGAAATTGTACTCCAGCCACCGAGTAGTCAAGCTTGGGCCTTCTTGCACTTGTACCCATTCTCATTACCTTACATTTTGAAGTACTGAATTTCATTAGCCAATTTCTGACCACTCATGCAGACTATTTAGATCTTTCTGAAGTTCTGTACCATTGTTCTCGTTTCCTACTTTCTTCACAATCTTTGCATCATCTGCAAACATATTCATGAATGAATTTACAGACTCTGGTAGGCCATTTACATATACAAGGAACAAAAGTGGCCCTAAAACTAAACCCTGTGGAACTCCACTACTAACTCTTCTCCACTCAGACACTGAGTGTCTTACTCTAACCCTCTGTTCCCTTCCTTCTAAGTAAGTTTTTATCCATTTCAAGACATTTCCACCTATTCTAGCCATTGCCTGCAGCTTCCTAATAAATCCCCCATGTGGAACAGTGTCATAAGGTTTAATGTTTTTTTTAAGTTTTTAAAATTTGCGGTTTTAGCCCTCCTATCAGAGGCATTGCCCCTGCTCTGGCGGGCGTCAGCCGGTGCAAGCCCCAACCCCCCACTGTGGTGTTCAATCACAGCAGTAACCTTCCCAGTAAACAGCTTAAACTCTCGGTCCTGAATGGGAACCAATCTGTCGACCTCGCGAATGCTGGGCCAGCGTGTTACCACTGTTCTAGCCAGAAGGCTAGGAATATGCAATCTGCCCAGCCCTCTCTTTCCTGTAAGATTCGGCTTACCTCATCATAAAATTCTAATAAGTTTGTTACTGTTTATCTACCTTCTCTGAAGCCATGTTGCCTCACTGACAAAAAGTTGAAGGATTCCAAGTGAAGAGAGATATGTTTCCTTAGTAGTTTCTCCATAACTTTGCAAGCTATGCTGGTCAAGGAAACTGGTCTATAGTTCAGAGCCATATCCCTCCTTCTCTTTTTGAAGATAGGTATCACGTTTGCTTGCTTCCAGCATCTTGGAGTTTCCCCTAACTCTAGTGACTTTTTAAATATGATACTTAGTGCCACTGATATTGAGTTTGCGCATTTTTTAAGTACATGAGGGGATATGTCATCAGGACCTGTAGCTTTATGAGCATCTAACTCCATCAGCACTTTGCATACCTCTGTGGCTGTAAGGTTGATGTTCTCTAATACCGGCCCTTGAGCTTCTATCACTGCAATCTGAGGGGGTGGGGTATTTTCTATTGTAAATACTGACTGAAACTCCTTGTTCAATTCTTTGCAGATCTCTTCATTCATCTCAGCGATGCTTCCATCCTCTCTCTTAAGCCTTAAAACCTGTTCTTTTACCTTCAGTTTTCCTCTGATAAAGCTGTGGAAAAGCTTGGGATTTTCTTTAGCCTTCCTGGTGATGTCCCTCTCATAGTCTCTCTCTGCCTCTCTTCTTTTACTTAGGTAGTCATTTCTTGCTCTTTTGTAGGTTTGCCAGGCATTTATGCTTTTTCTCCTCCTATACCTTTTCCAGCATTTGTCTCTCCACTCCTTAGCTCTTTTACACTCATTATCGAACCATTTCTCTCTGGCATGAATTACACCTACTTTGGTGACAGGTATGCAGCAATCTACTATCTTACTATATTTCTCACAAGAGATGTCATACATTTCTTGTACAGATTTGTTATAAAATAAGGTTCTCCAGTCAATAACTGCAAAAAGCTCATTCATTTTGATGTAATCTCCTTTCGGATAGTTCCTCCTCGTGTCCTCAGTGCCTCTACTCTCAGGCAGAATATCTTCAATGATATACTCCATCAACAACACAGAGGTGTCACTCTTTCCACTTGGTGATTCATACTCAATTTTTTCAATATCCAACTCATTATCTGTGAATACTAGATCAAGTAGTGATGGCTCATCCCCACCCCTGGCCCTCGTTGGTTCCATTACATGTTGGTGTAGGAAATTCCCTTGTACGCAATCTAGGAATCTTGCCCCGAATGTGTCCTCACCACTCTGTGGGTCAAGATTTATCCAATCTATCTCTTTATGATTAAAATCTCCCATAATCAAAATCCTACATTTTCTCTCCCGTGCCATATTAACAGCTGAGTTTATGACTTCAATAGTACCTATATGACTTTCCTCATAAACTTCTAGCCTATTCTGGTTCCTTGGTGGGTTATATACAGCAGTTATTATTATGATCTCTGACCCAGTATTTATGCGAGCAACAAGAAATTCCTTGAACTCACTTTCTATAGCCAAGTTTATTTCTTCAACTTGAATCCTTTCACTTATGAGCAGTGCTACCCCTCCACCAGTCGTCTCAGTTATTTCAACCCTTAATATTCTGAAGCCCTTAGGAAAAACTGTGACACTGTCTATGTCCTCACTCAACTTAGTCTCTGTAATTGCTACTATATCTGCCTTTCTGTTGTGAATCCTATCTTTTAATTTTACTGCCTTACCAGCTAATCCATCAGTATTTGTGTATAACAATCTTAATGAGGCCCCATCCCCTGATCTTCTCTCATTAGCTTCTTTATTTCCTTTTTGTCTGGAAGAACTCTGAAATGAAAATTTTTCTTCTCTTCTTCATTTCTTTCCTCATTTAACCTTCTTGCCTATTGCAACAAGTTTTTTATCTTTCCCATCTCTTCCTGTGTTCTGTATCGTCTAATGAACACTTCTTTGAATTCTTGAAGGTCTTTTAGACTTTTTTTCCCAACAATATTTCCCTACATGTTTCCCCTCTCTCTCAAAGGTTACTTTTGTTGTTCTCGGCTTTCCTTCCCTCGAATATATGCCTAGTTGGTGAATGCTTACAATATTCTCAGGACCACAAACTGCTCCAAGCTTTCTTATTAGGTCTACAAGTCTAGCTTTATTTTCTTCAAGTCTCCCCTGCCATGTTGGCTCCTGGGATTTGCTTATGCCTGAGAATACCTCTCTTCTCTTTATCAAGTGCCTGTTTAATCAGTGGCTTTGCCCTTTCCATCAAAACGTCTTTCATTTTTTCGATTACTGTCTCTTTATAGTCAACTTTTTTTTTTTTTTTAGATTCTCCACCCACGGATGGGTGGAACGGGTCATGGAGGACCCATAGGCGCACAGGCCCCAACCCCCCCCACTGTGGTGCCCAGCCACAGCAGTAACCTCCCCAGTAAACTGCTTAAACTCTCTTGCCTGGACGAGGCGCGATCCGTCGACCTCGCGAATGCGAGGCCAGCACGTTACCACTGTACTAGCCAGGAGGCTATACTCAACTGTTTGTAAGTTTTCCAGTGCCACCACCTTTACAGCCTCTTGTATGTATGTAAGTATGCACTTGTTTAACAGTCTTTTTTCCCTAGGGAAAAAAAGAAAGTTGAAAGAAAGATAATGAAGGCATTATTAAGATAGAAAAAGCAGGGAAAATAATGAGTTTCTTTTTCGTTCATAATTCCTTTTCTTCAATGAGGCACAATCAAGTTTATATGGAGGTAAATAAAGTAAATACACAGTAATTATTGTAAATCCTAACTAAGTTTCGTACATAGGATAATTTCTAAATATGGAAATACCGTAGAAAGAACAGTCGACTATATTTTATGCGTTCTGTTTCAAAACAAGAATAAATACCATCACCGTTTAGATTTCATATCCTGTTTGCGCTGGCGGCGGAAGGGTGACGCACACACGGTGCCATGACGGCTGATTAAACCTCTCTCTCTCTCTCTCTCTCTCTCTCTCTCTCTCTCTCTCTCCTCTCCTCTCTCTCTCTCTCTCTCTCTCTCTCTCGAACGCACCATAAATAAAATAAAAGAATTATAACTAAAGATCACCGAATATCTCGCTGTATTTGTTCGCCCGCTTATCTTGGATGCAAGATAGACTTGGTTTTCTTAGCTTGGATAAGATTTGCAACTTAAATGAATTTAAATGTCACTTAAGACATTAATCCACAATGGCAATAAAAATAATTCTTATCATTTCTTATCTTCTAGGGTAATTCTTTCCGAAGAAATATGTGTTATCAGTTCAGGCAGGGACTCTTGTTATAGAAACTTAATTAATTAATAACTCCCAGTATTCTCTACAGAATATTATATATATATATATATATATATATATATATATATATATATATATATATATATATATATATATATATATATATATATATATATATATATATATATAATATATATATATATATATATATATATATATATATATATATATATATATATATATATATATATATATATATATATATATACAGTTCGATGTTAAGTCTTTCTTTAATTACGGTTCTTTTGCTTTACCTACATCAACACAGATTATTCTTGGATATTCGTTACACATCTCTTATTACCCCTTTACATCTGACAAGTCACTGCACTTCATCTCTGCTTCTCTTTACTTTGTTTTCTCTTCGTGCCCAGGCACGATGAGAGCAGTTTTTAGTTTCTTTCTTTATGGCCCTTCCTGGTGTCACAATCATACAAATATATTTTATTTCAAACTAATAAATAATACAAGTGCATTTTTATAAAGTAAAGAGAAAGCAATCAATGGATTGCACTATATAATTCCGAAACTATAAAGACCTTGTAAGTATTGTGAACATAACTGCATTGATATACAATCTCTCTCTCTCTCTCTCTCTCTCTCTCTCTCTCTCTCTCTCTCTCTCTCTCGTTATCAGGTTTGAAGTTTATAACGCTTAATACAGTCGCGATAAAGCTACTGTGATATCCAGAAGTAAACTTTATATAATAAAACGTGTAAGATGTGGTTAACTTCGTTACAGCTAGAGGACAAAGATATATCGACAGTTATGTTCATACAGGCGAGAACAATGAATGATATTTTTTCTTTTATATGCTATATTATTTGTACAATTGAATTATACATTCATACAGTCTGCTTTAGTAATTTGAAACTTTTGGGATGTTTTGAATAACGTTAGTTCAATATATATATATATATATATATATATATATATATATATATATATATATATATATATATATATATATATATATATATATATATATATATATATATATATATATATATATATATATATATATAGATAGATAGATAGATAGTCACCGTGGCTCAAACGGTAGCGTCCGCGACTTTGAGGCGTCGGGTCGAGGGTTCGCGCCCCGTCACAGTCCAAGGTTAGCAAGGGCATGCACTCAGGATAACGATTACATCTGTCAAAAACAGGTCCTTCACAAGAAGGCAACCGTCCTAGCCCTTGGTTGAAAAGGGAGTCCGTGACGTAAAACCGGAACATATATATATATATATATATATATATATATATATATATATATATATATATATATATATATAATATAACCAATTAAGCACATTACATATGTGAAAACATGAATTTTTTTTTTTTTACCCCGACCGGGACTCGAACCTAGGACTTATGATTACTAAGTCAAGGCGCTACCACTACACCACAGAAGGTTAAAAGGAATCCAACCTTGTAGCTTATATCTGCTATACTTAGGAATGAACGCATTCTAACTGAATGCCACTATGTTCATATTACAGATTCCCCAACCTCACTCGTGGCTTCATTTTAGCATTTAATTCAAATCCCAATCTCATTCGGGCCATGAAATAACCAATTAAGCACATTACATATGTGAAAACATGAATCATTTTTTACCCCGACTGGGACTCGAACCTAGGACTTATGATTACTAAGTCAAGGCGCTACCACTACACCACAGAAGGTTAAAAGGAATCCAACCTTATAGCTTATATCTGCTATACTTAGGAATGAACGCATTCTATCTGAATGCCACTATGTTCATATTACAGATTCCCCAACCTCACTCGTGGCTTCATTTTAGCATTTAATTCAAATCCCAATCTCATTCGGGCCATGAAATAACCAATTAAGCACATTACATATGTGAAAACATGAATCATTTTTTACCCCGACCGGGACTCGAACCTAGGACTTATGATTACTAAGTCAAGGCGCTACCACTACACCACAGAAGGTTAAAAGGAATCCAACCTTATAGCTTATATCTGCTATACTTAGGAATGAATGCATTCTAACTGAATGCCACTATGTTCATATTACAGATTCCTCAACCTCACTCGTGGCTTCATTTTAGCATTTAATTCAAATCACAATCTCATTCGGCCATGAAATAACCAAAATGTATTGTGTACTGGTTGATTAATGAAATAGCTTAACTAGCTTTGTTCTTAAGTAATTTTGCCAATGCATTCTAGCTATATGTTGCAATAAAGAATACTTAAGTTTGATTTTGTGATTTTGATTACAATACTTATTATAAAGAACAGATTTTTCTTTGTCAGTTTTTGCATTGTAATTTTTATATTACTGTACTCTGTTTAGATAATTGCATAAGATTGTAATAGTTTCATAAGTCAGTTCCTTAGATAGCTCTGCCCCGTATTTGTAAAATAATAATAGTTAGAAATTTTAAGGCTCTCATAGAAGTAATTATGATGCTTCATCAGAAATATATGAGATATTTCAGTTTGGTAGTGGGGAGTGTCGTAAGGCATATTAAAGATGCTTAAATGTACCGGGTAACAGTGACGCCCACGATGCCCCACCGACCGCCATGAGTAGTTACAAAGAGTCAATAAGAGATCGGGCCTTGTCAGGAGCAGACGTGACGTTCACAGCTTAGCTAGCCTCCCCCTTGGGGGCGGGAATCTGGAATCATTCGTGACAGGAACTGTAGTAATGGGAGCTCTGAGGAATAAGTGTAACTTAGAAATAAATACATATAAAGAAGATGCTTTTCACCAACCACTTTACCAAAAGAACAACACCACAATTATTGGTGTAAAATAGTGGGATGAAAATCCCACCATATTGATGACCCTCGTGTGAAATAGTAATCCCACGACATTGGTGACACTCAGTGGGATTACACCAGGACATTTGGTGTCATCCGGTGGAATAATAGTCACACAACATTAGGACGGTTGCCTTCTTGCGAAGGACTTGTCTTGGCAGATGTAATCGTTACCCTGAGTGCATGCCCTTGCTAACCTCAGACCGTGACGGGGTGCGAACCCTCGACCTGACGCCTCAAAGTCGCGGACGCTACCGCTTGGGCCACGGTGACTACACACACACACACACACCTGTCACCAAAGTAGGTGTAATTCATGCCAGAGAGAAATGGTTCGATAATGGGTGTAAAAGAGCTAAGGAGTGGAGAGACAAATGCTGGAAAAGGTATAGGAGGAGAAAAAGCATAAATGCCTGGCAAACCTACAAAAGAGCAAGAAATGACTACCTAAGTAAAAGGAGAGAGGCAGAGAGAGACTATGAGAGGGACATCACCAGGAAGGCTAAAGAAAATCCCAAGCTTTTCCACAGCTTTATCAGAGGAAAACTGAAGGTAAAAGAACAGGTTTTAAGGCTAAAGAGAGCGGATGGAAGCATCACTGAGATGGATGAAGAGATCTGCAAAGAATTGAACAAGGAGTTTCAGTCAGTATTTACAGAAGAAAATACCCCACCCCCTCAGATTGCAGTGATAGAAGCTCAAGGGCCGGTATTAGAGAACATCAACCTTACAGCCACAGAGGTATGCAAAGCGCTGATGGATTTAGATGTTCATAAAGCTACAGGTCCTGATGACATATCCCCTCATGTGCTTAAAAATTGTGCAAACACAATATCAGTGGCACTAAGTATCATATTTAAGGAGTCATGGAGTCGGGGGAGATTCCAAGATGCTGGAAACAAGAAAATGTGATATATCTTCAAAAAGGGAAGGAGGGATACGGCTCTGAACTATAGACCAGTTTCCTTGACCAGCATAGTTTGCAAAGTTATGGAGAAACTACTAAGGAAACATATAACTCTTCACTTGGAATCCTTCAACTTTTTGTCAGTGAGGCAACATGGCTTCAGAGAAGGTAGATCAACAGCAACAAACTTATTAGAATTTTATGATGAAGTAAGCCAAATCTTACAGGATAGAGAGGGCTGGGCAGATTGCATATTCCTAGACTTCCAGAAAGCGTTTGACACTGTTCCACATGGGAGACTTATTAGGAAGCTGCACTCAATGGCTAGAATAGGTGGAAATGTTTTGGAATGGATAAAAACTTACTTAGAAGGAAGGGAACAGAGGGTTAGAGTAAGACACTCAGTGTCTGAATGGAGAAGAGTTAGTAGTGGAGTTCCACAGGGTTCAGTTTTAGGGCCACTTTTGTTCCTTGTATATGTAAATGACCTACCAGAGTCTGTAAATTCATTCATGAATATGTTTGCAGATGATGCAAAGATTGTGAAGAAAGCAAAAAACGAGAACAATGGTAGAGAACTTCAGGAGGATCTAAATAATCTGCATGAGTGGTCAGAAAAGTGGCTAATGAAATTCAATACTTCAAAATGTAAGGTAATGAGAATGGGTACAAGTGCAAGAAGGCCCAAGCTTGACTACTCGGTGGCTGGAGTACAACTTCAAGAGACAGAAAATGAGAGAGATCTAGGAGTAATACTGGCAGATTTGTCTCCAGAAATACATATAAATGACATAGTAAGGGCAGCATATGCATTCTTATCAAATGTAAGGGTAGCCTTCAGGCACATGGACAAGGAAATGTTCAGAAATATTTATGTAACCTATGTGAGGCCAAAACTCGAATATGCAGCCCCCTTTTGGAATCCGCACTTGAAAAAGCACATAGCTAAGCTTGAAAAAGTTCAAAGACATGCCACGAAACTGGTGCCAGAAATACGCAATCTCAGTTATGATGAGAGGCTGAGGGAATTAGACTTACCATCACTCGAAGCTAGAAGAGTGAGGGGGGATATGTTGACAGTCTTTAAATTCGTTCATGGTTATGATAGAGTGTATAGGGATCGATATTTTGATATGGCTAGCTCTAGAAGTAGAGGTCATAGTTTGAAGCTTCGTAAGAAAACTTCTTCGCAGGATGTAAGGAAATACTTTTTCAGTGTAAGAGTAGTTGATAATTGGAATTGGCTAAGCGAGGAGGTAGTTGATGCTATCTCAATCCATAGTTTTAAGGACAGGTATGATAAGTATGACTAAGTATAAAATGGAACCAATGAGGAGACGGGAAGATACGAGCTTTGGGCTCTTTCCCGTAAACACAATTAGGTAATCACAATTAGGTAATCACACACACACACAATAAAGAGATAAACTGAGTCACTAAATAGCACTTATATGGAGATATAAAAATTCTGTGTGAAGCCTAAATAAAAGTTTTTCTCTTTTTTTCTCTTTCTCTTCTTCTTTCTATATTCTGTGAAAGGGAGAACATAAAAATGAGGCCATCTCTGTCCCAAACCTCTCCCATCCATGGGTCGGTAGGAGGGGTAGCCATTAGGAGACTTAAGCAGAAAATCAAGAATTTAGAGGCAATGGTTATAAGCCTTGATGAAAAAATTCGGAATATGGATGGAGAAATGAAAGAGAATGAAACACTCAGAGAGCAAATAAGATCTTTGGAGGAAGCAAATAAAGCACAAGGGCAGGAGAGAAAGAAACTAGAAAAAAGAATAAAGAAGCTGGAAGGGGAAAAGAGTCAACTAGAATCTAGAATTTCTAAACAAGAAGATAAAAACAAACAGCTGAATGACAACCTAAAGGAATTAGATGTTAGTTCACTGCTCTCTTCTGAGAGAGACGAGTTGCTGCTTGGAATGTTCAGATTAAGGAAAACAATGAACAGTTCAGAAAAGAGTTCCAGGAGCTGAATATGGAAAATGATGCCATGAAAACTTCCTTTGCTGATGCACTAAAGGGGAATGTGGCAGTAAAAGAGGCTGTAAAAGTGGTGGCACTGGAAAACATACAAACAGTTGACTATTAAGAGACAGTAATCGAAAAAATGAAAGACGTGATGGAAAGGGCAAACCCACTCATCAGACAGGCACTTGATAAGGAGAAGACAGTGGTAATCTCAGGCATAAGCGAATCCCAGGAGCCAACATGGCAGGGGAGACTTGAAGAAAATAAAGCTAGGGTTGTAGACCTGATAAGAAAGCTTGGAGTAGTTTGTGGTCCTGAGAATATTGTAAACATACACCAACTAGGTAAATATTCGAGGGAAGGAAAGCCGAGACCAACAAAAGTAACCTTTGAGAGAGGGGAAACATGTAGGGAAATATTGTTGAGAAAAAAAAGTCTAAAAGACCTTCAAGAATTCAAAGAAGTGTTCATTAGACGATACAGAACACAGGAAGAGATGGGAAAGAAAAAAAACTTGTTGCAAGAGGCAAGAAGGTTAAATGAGGAAAGAAATGAAGAAGAGAAGAAAAATTTTCATTTCAGAGTTCTTCCAGACAAAGGGGAGATAAAGAAGATAATGAGAGAAGATCAGGGGATGGGGCCTCATTAAGATTGTTATACACAAATGCTGAGGGATTAGCTGGTAAGGCAGTAGAATTAAAAGATAGGATTCACAACAGTAAGGCAGATATAGTAGCAATTACATAGACTAAGTTGAGTGAGGACATAAACAGTGTCACAGTTTTCCTAAGGGCTTCAGAATACTAAGGGTTGAAATAACTGAGACGACTGGTGGAGGGGTAGCACTGCTCATAAGTGAAAGGATTCAAGTTGAAGAAATAAACTTGGCTATAGAAAGTGAGTTCAAGGAATTTCTTGTTGCTCGCATAAATACTGGGTCAGAGAGCATTATAATAACTGTTGTATACAACCCACCAAGGAACCAAAATAGGCTTGAAGTTTATGAGGAAAGTCATATAGGTACTATTGAAGTCATAAACTCAGTTGTTAACATGGCACGGGAAAAAAATGTAGGATTTTGATTATGGGAGACTTTAATCATGAAGAGATAGATTGGATAAATCTTGACCAACACAGTGGTGAGGACTCATTCAGGGCAAGATTCCTAGATTGCGTACAAGGGAATTTCCTACACCAATATGTAATGGAACCAACGAGAGCCAGGGGTGGGGATGAGCCATCACTACTTGATCTAGTGTTCACAGATAATGTGTTGGATATTGAAAAAATTGAGTATGAACCACCAATTGGAAAGAGTGACCACTGTGTGTTGTTGATGGAGTATATCATTGAAGATATTCTTCCTGAGAGTAGAGGCACTGAGGACATGAGGAGGAACTATCCGAAAGGAGATTACATCAAAATGAATGAGCTTTTTGCAGTTATTGACTGGAGAACCTTATTTTACAACAAATCTGTACAAGAAATGTATGACATCTTTTGTGAGAAAAATGGGAAGATAGTAGATTGCTGCATACCTGTCACCAAAGTAGGTGTAATTCATGCCAGAGAGAAATGGTTCGATAATGGGTGTAAAAGAGCTAAGGAGTGGAGAGACAAATGCTGGAAAAGGTATAGGAGGAGTAAAAACATAAATGCCTGGCAAACCTACAAAAGAGCAAGAAATGACTACCTAAGTAAAAGGAGAGAGGCAGAGAGAGACTATGAGAGGGACATCACCAGGAAGGCTAAAGAAAATCCCAAGCTTTTCCACAGCTTTATCAGAGGAAAACTGAAGGTAAAAGAACAGGTTTTAAGGATAAAGAGAGCGGATGGAAGCATCCACGGGAAAGGGCCCTATGCTCGTAACCCCCCGTCTTCAGGCAGGTTTCACTTTTTTACTCACTGACACTAAACATCTCTATTCTTTAAATTATGAATGTATTTTTCATTTACTGCTTCCTCACTTAACGAATTCCAGCTATGCTATCCTTACACCAAAAAAAGTACTTCTTTACATCCTGCAAGAAAGTTTTCTCACGAAACTTCAGACTATGACTTCTAGTTCTAGAGCCATCCTTATGAATATATCGTCCCTTACCCGATCTGTCAAAGCATGACAATATTTGAAAACCGTTACCATATCCCCCCCCTCTATTCTCTAGCTTCGAGTGCTGGTCAGGCTAATTCCCTCAGCTTTTCATCACAATTTAGATTACGCATCTCCGTCACCAGCTTCGTAACATGTCTGAACTTTCTCTAACTTATGTGTGTGTGTTTTAAAGTGCGGATTCCAGAAGAGCGTTTCATATTCAATATTTGGCCTCACTAAGTCACGTATATATTTTTGAGAATATCCATGTTCATATGCCTAAAGGTTATATGCTAAGACAGAATATTCTGCTTTTCTCATACCATATATATGCATTTCCGGAGAAAAATATGCCAGTCCATTTACCTCTAGATATCTTTCGTTCTCAGATTCTTAAAGTTTCAATCCTGTTATTGAAAACCTAAATTTTGGCCTTCGTGCACTCTTGCTCTAATTCATTACTTTACATTTTAAAGTATTTAATCTCATCAGCCACTTGTATGACCACTTATGTAGACCGTTAAGTCTTCTTGAAGTTCTCTACCAATATATTCGTCTTTCTCTCTTCTCACAATCTTTGAATCATCTGCAAACCTATTTAAAATTCATTTACAGGCTCCCACCAGTCATTTACATATACATAGCGGATCCCTGTGGAACCCCACTACTAACCCTTCTTTAGTCAGACACTGAGTGTCTTACTCTAACCCTCTGTTCCCTTCCTTCTAATAAGTTTTTATCCATTCCAAGTCATTTTCACCTATTCTTGTCATTACTTGCAGCTTCTTAATAAGTCTCCCATGTGGACCTGTGTCATATGTCTTCAGAAAATCTAAGAATATACAATCGGCCCAGCCTTCTCTTTCTTGTAAGATCTGGCTTATTTCATAAATTTTCATAAGTTTGTTATCATACGACTGTCTTCTTTGAAGCTATGTTGTATCACTGACAAAATGTTGAAAGACTCCAAGTGGAAAGAAATGTGTTTTCTCAGTAGTTTCTCAGTCATAAAATTGCAAAGTATGCTAGTCATTAAATCAGGCCTATAGTTTAGATCTTAATTTCAGAATCTTGAAATCTCCCCAGAGGCTAGCGACTTCTCAAATGTGATGTATAGTTGTATTAATAAAGGTTCGGCACAAATCTTGGATCAGGGACCCTTGGTGACCCCAGAACATTAAATGACCCTGTAAATTGTTAGGTTAGATTAGGTTAATGGCTAACCCAATATAGTCCATTCTAGCAACTAAGTAATTTGGCCCATGGAACAGCCGCCCGGTGCGATACTACAAATCTTGGATCAGGGACCCTTGGTGACCCCAGAACATTAAATGTCCCTGTAAATTGTTAGGTTAGATTAGGTTAATTGCTAACCCAATATAGTCCATTCTAGCAACTTAGTAATTTGGCCCATGGCACAGCCGCCCGGTGCGATACTACAGCTGAAGGTCTGTTTGACCTAAATAGGACCGTTCATTGTTAACTTTTACTTCAGTTACGGTTTCATTTTCTATGTCTAGATCAACTCCAAATATACGTTGATATTCGTTACACATCTCTTATTATCCCTTCTCATCTGACTATCCACAACACTCCCCATCTCTTTATCTCTTTGCTTTATGTTTCTTCATGCCCAGGACCGATGAGGGCAAGTTTCTTTGCCCGTCCTGGTGTCACACTCATAAAAACGTATAATATTCCAAGGGTTGCTAATTTTTACCTGATCCAAAGTCTTAACTACATAGGGGAATATATCGTTAAGCCCCATAACTTTATGAGCATCTAATTCCATCAACGCTTTGCAAACCATGTGTAGATGAAACTCCTTTGTTTTCATATTTTGGTCTACGATCTCTCATTTGTGCAGTTATGTTGTGAGCTCTGCAGCTAGGACGTGCAAGCACATGTTTGCCCTGAAGTTCCATTGATAGAAATAAAGAATAAAAGAATATGAAAAATCATTCCTATTAATCCCTTAATTTTCTATTTCTGGCGGGTAGCGAACACATTTTTTTTAACACTAACGCCCTATTTCTTAAGCAGTGTAAACCTGGGATACCATACTGTTAGTTAACTATACACATACATATGGATTTCATAAACGCATCTGACGCGGTTCTGTGTATGGCTAGGATCCCTTGCGGGATCCTAGCCATACACAGAACAGCGTCAGATGCGTTTCTGAAATCCATTTGCATGTGTCTAGCTAACTAACAGTATGGTATCCCAGGTTTACATTGTTTAAGAAATAGGGCCTAAGAGGATAATCACATCTCAAAGGTAGCACAGTATAAGAATTCCAACGGTAACTACTTACTAGAACCTGAATTCGAAAGTAGTTAGTATCCACGAGAGAGAGAGAGAGAGGGAGAGAGAGAGAGAGGAGAGAGAGAGAGAGAGAGAGAGAGAGAGAGAGAGAGAGAGAGAGAGAGAGAGAGAGAGAGAGAGAGAGGAGAGAGAGAGAGAGATGTCAGTGTTAATCATAAGAACATAATGACTTTTTTATACTTGAATCAAGCCATCTTGAACACAATAATCTGGATGATTTAGGATCGTATCACTTCAAAGAAGGACAGAGAAATAGAGTGCCACAAAGGCTCTCTGAACATACACACGAATATTATCACACAACAAAAGTAGTCTCTAAGATTGCCATTGTGTAGAATTAGGATGAATATGTAAGTAACAATATGATACATGTGTCCCTACATTCTTCTGATCTGTTTAACATTAGGGACTCCCTATTTCTACTAAGGGCAAGGACGGTGCCTTCTTGTAATGGACTTTGGTTTTGGCAGGTGTGATCGCTACCCTAAGTGAATGCTTTCTGTAACCTCATACCGTGGCAAGCCTCGAACCTTCCGACGACTCAAAGTCGCGGACGCTACCACTTTGCCACGGCGACCACACGACGTCCCTACAATCCTCTATTCTGGCAATAGCTCAACACGAGGTCTTGTTGTTCAAATGTTAATTCATGCAGTTTTTTTTTTTTTTACTTCAAACCAGAACACACGGCTATATGTCTCATTAATTCTAAGTAAGAATTCGCGTTTGTTCTTTACTTTCTGCAGCACCCCAAGGAATATTAAATTTTTAATACAATTTTAACTAATTATTCAATATATTCAGCTGTACATAATGTTGTTAGTACATACGAATATGCTTAGTCATATATGTATGCTTATTAGTTTGGACATTTTCTAATGCGGTATTAATATCATGAAGATTGGCTATAATAATAATAATAATAATAATAATAATAATAATAATAATAATAATAATAATAATAATAATAATAATAAAATAATAATAATGATAATAATAATAATACAAATAATAAAAAAAATTGTGTCCATTTTTAAAATATAGTTTTTTTTTAACACAGGATAAAATGGTCCTACTTCTCCCTTTATTTGGCTGAATGTTTTTTTTTTTTTTAGATCTAGTAGCACATCGCCTTTCTATGTGTTTAAATTATTAGTTAGTGATAATATGCAAACAAATAGATACCTCTGAAATGTACCTGGGTTTTGAGGAAAAGCCGAGGTGTAAACCAGCCCACCTGACCACTTGGACTGGACCAGAAACCTACATTTTCTCTCTCTCTCTCTCTCTCTCTCTCTCTCTCTCTCTCTCTCTCTCTCTCTCTCTCTCTCTCTCTCTCTCTCTCTCTCTCTCTCCTCTCTCTCTCTCTCTCTCTCACTGCTGCTTTAGGTGTCTCACTCAAAACGGGCAACAATGAATTCAGTTCTAGATTAGCAAATTACAGTGAAGGAGAATCTCTGACGAAGGATGTAAAACGCTTCCAAGAAGCAGTGTAGTTCGAGGAATGTGTTTTTACAATGTTGTATCACAGTCTTCATCATTAGTAAAACCAAACACAAAAACAAAATCTTAGCATTTGGTTTTTTTATATTATAGATACTCCTACTACTACTACTACTACTACTACTACTACTACTACTACTACTACTACTACTACTACTAATAATAATAATAATAATAATAATAATAATAATAATAATAATAATAATAATAATAATAATTATTATTATTATTATTATTATTATTATTATTATTATTATTATTATTGTTATTATTATTATTATGGACTGAGGTTAGTAAGGGCATACACTCAGGGTAACGATTACATCTGCCAAAACAAGTCCTTCGCAAGAAGGCAATCGTCCTAGGCCTTAATTGAAAAGGGAGTTCGTGACGTAAAACCGAAACCATTATTATTATTATTATTATTATTATTATTATTATTATTATTATTATTATTATTATTATTATTATTATTATTATTATTATTATTATTATTATTATTATTGTAGTCACCGTGGTTCAAGCGCTAGCGTCCGCGATTCTGAGGCGTCAGGTCGAGGGTTCGCGCCCCCTTCACGGTCTGAGGTTAGTAAGGGCATGCACTCAGGGTAAGGATTACATCTGCCAAAACAAGTCCTTCGCAAGAAGGCAACCGTCCTAGCCCTTGGTAGAAAAGGGAGTCCGTGACGTAAAACCGGAATAATGATAATAATAATAATAATAATAATAATAATAATAATAATAATAATAATAATAATAATAATAATAATAATAATAATAATAATAATAATAATAATAATAATAATAATAAGAAGAAGAAGAAGAAGAAGAAGAAGAAGAAGAAGAATAAGAATAATAATAAGAATAAGAATAATAATAAGAATAATAATAATAATAATAATAATAATAATAATAATAATAATTATTATTATTATTATTATTATTATTATTATTATTATTATTATTATTATTATTATTATTATTATTATAGCAATAATAATAATGATAGTAATAAACTACATAACAATCACCATCCATATCCATAGATACAGATGTCATCCACGTCACCACCATGCTCCCTGTTCATCATAATGCTTACTTTAGCAAGGAAGTACATTATAAATAACTAATTATGAATATAAAACTATTGTAGAGTTAGCTTTAGAATGTTATAAATATATATATATATATATATATATATATATATATATATATATATATATATATATATATATATATATATATATATATATATATATATATATATATATATATATATACACACACACACACACACACGTCCGGTCACATTTCGTCCAATAGAAAACTACTTGCAAAAGCATTGATAAAATCTTATAAAGTATTACTTTACATATCCTCCCCGTTCTAACTTCTTTTTGAATAATATTTTTAGATAATAAGAATATCCATACAATTGCAACTTAATAATACTTTTGGTATAATTCGTTACCATAAATATCTAACTTAGGGACTGCTGTGATCACTCGAAAAGGGAGAAAGATATCTTATTTCCTGTAATTTCTTATGGTTAAAACAGAATTAAGGGAACGATATTACGTTAGAGTAAGAGTAAATACAATTCGTTTAATCTACCATATTTTCCTTTTAAATTCTACTTCGTTGAAACTCATTTTAACAGTTACGACATAATTCACAAAACACAGACTAATGATAAATGACCAAGTAACGTGATTAAGGCTAATAAATCTAAACATGAACGATTTATTATTGTCTTAAATTCATGTATGGAAGGGCTATGAGTATTTCGACATTGGAAATGGAAGATATATATATATATATAAACTAAATAATAAAAAGATTAAATTAACATATTTTGTATATTGGTCAAGAGAAAATATATGATCATATAATAAGCAGTTGACTGTTGTAGCAAGGAGACAATATTTCTCACGTAGATCTACAGGCGTGGCGGATATAGACTTTATTAATATAACAGACAAGATAATTATGGGGGGGGGGGGGAGAGAGAGAGAGAGAGAGAGAGAGAGAGAGAGAGGAGAGAGAGAGAGAGAGAGGAGAGAGAGAGAGAGAGAGAGAGGGCCTGTTGGAAAGAAGACACGAAATTAAAGTAATAATGAAGTCATGGCGTAGGGGTGATTGATGACAATGATTTCGATGATGATAATGATGACGATGATAATTAGGAGCTGCCTTTGTAACGGCTATGTGGTGATGGGGGGGGATGAAATGGGATGGGAAAGGTGAGTGCACTCGTCCCACGCTACGATATCATCCCATCGCGACCTCAGGAAACCACCGACTTATGACATATGAGTCAATAGGCATTTTCGGTCCCCAAAATCCGGCTGAAAATAGCACAATCGCGATAAATGGTGTGTTAACAGGCCTGGAAATGATGAAATGATGAATCTGATGATGAAAAAGGGTGTTGTGGGGGTGGAGGGAGGGCCTTTACGAATCCCTCTGGTGAGCTCTTCGTCAAGTACGAGTCACGTGACACGACGTCACCACCGCGACGTGGCAGGTAGAGTGGCAAATTGTGTCCGCCATTTTCACAGTGTGTGGTGCGGGTGAGAAGCTCCTTATAAACGTCATTTCTTCAGGTTTTTTGTGTTTCAGGTGAAGTATTGCGGGTGAAGGGTGTGAATGAAACTGAACGTCATTTATAGAGATACTTTAATGATGTTGAATATATATATTGTTTAAGAAAAATACGGATAGAGAAGAGTGAATTTAGGGCTGGACCAGAATTGTTTGTGTATTCGTTTTGCCGGTTCGATTCCCAGATACAAGCTGGAAGAGTTGACATTTTCATGTTTCTTTTTTTTTCTTCGCTCTCGTGACCCCTATTTTTATTTATTCTTTGTTGGAATTAGCGATATTTAGGGGCCGTTACATAATGTCAAAATGGTGCGCGTAATTGTTAAGTCCTAGTTGACGTTGCCAAAAACTTGGCCAGGGGAAAATAAAAGAGAATGTTTGCTTTTATACCTTCCAAGCCGTTGGAATGAGGAGAAAATAAGAATTGAGTTGAATTATTGCTATATTAGTTTTTCATGGGTTAATCATCTTGTAGGTTGTGAAACACAGGGGACGAGATAGATATCATGACTAATTTTTTTTATTAATTGTCAATCGGGTATGCCGGTACATGGGTTAAGTGATAATCTTGTTGACGTTTACACTATCACCCCAAGTTAGGAAAATATAGAGCTGTTAATATTAAGGTAAGTTAAGTTAGTTCACCACTAGTTAAAGAGTGGTGGTGGTGAAACTTAGTACTGCACTTGAGAATGGCAAGCCGGATATGGGTCACAATCAATCTCAAATCCATTCAGAATACAGAATAATATGGTAGGGCCTTGGAGCTTACTATTGTTTAATTCATTTGCATATCTACAACATATGCTGCATGGAAATAGTTGATAGAAGGTAACTAACTTTGTAATTCTGAGAAGGAGAAAATGAGTTATATGATTCTAAGATCTTTGCTTTGTCATTAGGGTAAAATTGCATTATAGGACCACCTCTATTTTCCAATTGAAATAAATTTTTTTTTGGTAGTTTTTTATGTTTTGAACTAACCTAACCTAAATTAACCTAACCCCATTATTTCATTAACTCGGTGCGCGATTTGAAACTGAGTAACGGGCGGCTACAGCAACTCTTCACTTACCAGAAAGCCAGTGATTTTTAACTAACGGTTAATTTTTCCCAGTGATTTTTAACTTTCGGTTAATTTTTCAGAGTGAAGGACTATTTTCCGGAGCAAATGAAGGTCAGATTCGCTTTAAACACATAAAAAACTAGCAGAAAACCTTTATTTCAACTGGAAAACAGAGGTGGTCCTATAATGCAATAATACCGTCATTAGCAGCCGTTAGATATAAATTTTGTTTTCACGTGTTTTTTTGTGTGTAAATGTTAACTTTCACATTCCCATTTAAAAAAAAAATATTACAGTTTAGGTCAGGTTGGGTTTGGTTAGTTCACCTTCAGGCAAGGAAATAGTTGGTGATTGAAGTTATGGTATATATTTAGTTTCAAACCCTTGTCAGGAAATAACATTAATGAAATTTACCACAATTTTTAGGTTCATCCCCATTCAAAGAGTAAGTAGATAATTGGAGTTATTGTCTTCAAGTTGTGTGAGATATATCCTGAATAAGCATATACCGTTACTTCTACACTCCTAATCGGGAAATTAACCTGCACTGACTGGTAAATCTTTTACGGGAATATTCACGAATTCGTACCTCAATATATTTGTTCATCACATTTTTAGTCGTTGGTATAAGCCCATCTCAAATTGGAAAATATTTACGTAAATTCCTAGTGCAACAGTCCATTCACAGGAAAAAATACCATATATATTTGACAGCTTTCAGACCTAAATTGACCACTTCAACATGTGCATCTCTCTGTACTTACCATATTGATAACTTCTAAAGAAAACCTTTCGATATAAACTTTTTGTCTCGGTATCTTGCGGTATCCTCAGTATTGATCGAGAGATTTTTATGTAGTGACTCAATTATGTTGCAAGGAAATTTTGTGGGGTTGAATTGAGTCTCTACTTTGTTGGTACTTTTTTATGCTATCATTAGTCAAGTATTATTACCCCTCTGATAAACCTTATTTTGAAAGTTATATTTTTTGTTAGCTTCTGATAGTTTTGTGGCTTAATAAAGAATGCAGGTGAACTATGTATGCATTTAGTTTTGAAAGAAAAAAACATTAAAAGTGTATTTTAATATGATTTACAGTATTATATATGTCGTACATCCAATAGTGATGTAGTATTTATTACTGTTGATCAGAGATATTGGCAGGGGATAAGCTTATTATACAATGGTAATATGTCACTGAATTATGATAATTCCAGGATTTTTTTTTTTAATTACTGTATAGGCACGTCCAGGCCAGTTACCAGATAACGATCCGACCTCAGAAACATATAATGCAATGCTGTTAACATTTGCAGTTATAGCATGGTATATATACTGTATATGTAGAATAATTCAGCTAACAGAAATACAGAATTTCATGGCAATAACATATGTTGAGTAGTATGTTTATTCTCTTCATAAGATTGCTTGTAGAAAACAACTGTAAAGATCACACACTTGTACCTAACAAATGCTCAACTTAGGCATCCTTGTCTTCTAATTGCTTAATGTGATTGTTAATAATTGGAAAGACTATGCCCAGATAATTCAGAGTGACTTCCATTCAGTTTCGTGTTATCTTGCAAATGTTGTGGTTTACATCAGTGGGTGATGCATTTGAAGGCAGAATTATCACTTGCATTTGGATTTACATCACTAATCTCAGAATGATATTCAGAATGTAATCGGTGATTAATAAACTTTCCCCTTCTCCATGCAATATTTTTCTGGCAGAGGCACAAAACAATTCAGAAAGCATCCCCACACAGCAACATAACCTGCACCATTTTCAGTTACTTGGGTAGTGCATTGACAGTGTGTTTGTTAATTTTTTAAATGCCCCTTGGGTTTTTACTGTCAGACACGACTGTCTCATTTAAACCTGCTGCATATTTCTGAACCATTTTGGTTATGCAATATTTGAATTCTTTGACCTAGTTATTGATGTTATCTAATAAATGAATGTGTATTCTAGTTTTTGTTTCCAAAATGCTGGTTCATGTTGATTAAAAATTTACTCAGGCTGCTTCCTTTCCTCTTCAACAAATTTATCCATCACAACAATATTTTTAGTTTCTTTTACTTGTTTGTTTGTAGACTCGCCACTTGACTTCTTATTATGCAGCGAAAAACGGCTCTTAAATCATGAAAACCAGCCAAAACTAGCAGTAACATGTTCATCACCTGTAGAACCTGCTTTTGTACTTTTACCATTGCATGTAAATTTAAGAAGTGGATGACCATGCCAAGGGGAATGCAGTTTTTAAATGTCTTCAATCCATTAGGATACCAACTCTCTTGTAGAGGTCCCATTCATTGCATACTAGTACAGTGGTAACGTGCTGGCTTCGCATTCACGAGGTCGAAAGATCGGTTCCCGTCCAAGACCGAGAGTTTAGGCTGTTTACTGGCAGGAACTGCTGTGGTTGGACACCACAGTGGGGGGTTGGGGCTTGCCCTGGCTGACGAATACCCATTGTATTAAAATGGAAATAAAGGTTTATTATTATTATTATTATTATTACTAACTATACTACAGTAGCTTTCATAGTCACAGAGGTCCTTTTACAGGTTCAGTAATCCTCTCCTGTCTTTAAATATGGTGGAAATTGATGAATGATGCATGGCAAGTTTGCATATAATAGATTTTATCACTTAATAGACATTGCTATTAACTTTTAGTAAAGGTCATTTACCCTTTTCTTTCGTGACTCCATTTGCTTGCCTTAAATTGTCTACGAATCTAGATGCAAGTTTCAACAAGAGATACTTAAATTAGAGAAGCACGAGGCAAACGAACATAAGAAGCAAGTGCAGACCATTTAGGATGCATAATTATCAAGATGAAGTGAGATATGATGTTAGTAAACTATGGTAGTTTTTTCCAGTAGAACCGCAAGATATGAGTGAGTACATATATATGATTTGACTATATGTATCATTAGATATGCCAATAACACATACCATGTAGGTACTGTATTATGAATTAGATATATACTACAATTTATGGCTGAATGTGCAGTTGGTCTCTTTAGGTTCAACATGGTAAATATGACTGTGACCAATGGAACATAAGTTAGTCATACAGTTATATAATTCTAAAACTTTTACCCTTTTTTTAGTTGCTAAGCTACTTGTGTTAATTTCTCTGCAAATTTTTGGGGTATTTTCCTTTTAATGCCCTCTTATTTCAAGTGTGTGGTTAATTCCTGCTTGTAATATTAATAAGGGAGTGGTTTATACCTCGTAGGTTTATGCTGTGTTAGATTTCTTTTGTCCCACACTAAAGGGTATTTATTTCCTCTTTGCATTAGTCATGGGGCCTTGCCCATGGTTTGAGAATCTTTTCCTTGATATATATGACGTTCAGACCACGTTTTTTTTTTTTTTCTCGAGGTATATTTGGTACTTGGTATTCCTCATGTTGGTGTCCAGCCCTTATATGTTTGCCTTTTCCTTATTTCTGCTCTTCTGGGAATTTTGTTACTCTGATACAAGGCTTCTGAGTTTTGCCAAATCTTTGTTTTGTACATGTGTTGTTTTCTCGAAATCTCTACTTATGTTTCATCTCTCCCACAGCAAAATGTCTACATATAAACTGTCTGGGGAGCTTTTATATGCTCTTATAGCTCAGTGTATTGGTCAGTATTGACAGCTAGCATCCTAGATCCACATATGGCCCCTTACCATGGGCTAGATGGTTGTTGGTCTAGCTTTTTCCCATTGCATTATTTTACAGGGACTGATCTTTTATAAACATTTCCTCAAACGTAGATTCGTCTTCGTCTGTGCACGTATTATAAAAGATATTGACAGATATTTGTAGAATTGGGTTTTTTAAATACTTCCTCTGGTTTTCACCTATTTACATGTAGATATGTGTAGGCAATTGATTTGTTCATATGAATACAATATATTTCATGGCTCAAAATCAGTACCGGTAATTATGTTGTAAAAGAAACAACCCATCTCTTAAGTGCATGCGTAATTTTTTAAACCTAAAAAATTCTTTGAAAATAATATTCAGTATTTTTTCTTGCAGAAGAAAGCTATAAGATGGGCAATATATTTGCCAATCTCTTTAAAGGCCTCTTTGGCAAAAAAGAGATGAGAATTTTGATGGTGGGATTAGATGCCGCTGGTAAAACTACAATCCTATACAAACTTAAACTGGGCGAAATTGTTACTACCATCCCCACCATTGGTAAGTTTATGTTGTTAAGGAAACATAATTTGTCTTTTCTATAGTACATTTAAAGTACTTTAACTGCATCCTAATTTGAAAGTAATGATGTGGATTATTTTAACAAACGACTACCCTTATGAATGAATTATATTGAATCCAGTATGATTAGGGTAATAGTGAATGAGTAATAGGTTTGTACGGGTAATAATCTTGAAGTATTACTCTTAAATCCTGAAAAGAGCATTGGGCACACATGGTATGTCATGGAAGCAGGGAAGCCCACACTTGCTCAGTGCTGTAAGCTGGGACGGGTGGAGAGGTTTCCATGAAATGAACTATTTAGGGTAAACCAGCTACAGGTTTTGATTCTGTAGCCAGGATATCCTTACCCTATGGCTAAAGCAAGGAGTGTGGTGGGGAGAAATTGCGATACATTATCTGCAAGAAGCAATGATGAGTGATTGGGTTGATATGACCTCTTGTGAGTGTGTGCTTTGATTCAGACATGCTCCTCACATGGGGATTTACAGGCAATGTAATGTGTATATTTGAACTATTGTTTTATTTTTCTGTATTCTTAGGCTGCATAATATTGTGTGGACACTTTTGTTACATCTGCTAGTTGATTATATGAAATTTATGTTAATTGTATTCTAAATTATTTCAAATTAAGAAAGCGTTTGAATATATGAGAATGATAATACGGTTTTGATTTTGAATGGCTTCATAGTAAATTTTTTTCCTCCTCTCAGGTTTCAATGTAGAGACTGTTGAATATAAGAATATAAGTTTCACAGTGTGGGATGTGGGCGGTCAAGATAAAATAAGACCTTTATGGCGTCATTACTTCCAGAACACACAAGTAAGATTTTGCTTTTTTTAATATATATATATATATATATATATATATATATATATATATATATATATATATATATATATATATATATATATATATATATATATATATATTATAATTTTTTTTGGGTGTGCGAGTTTTCTTCCTTGTAATCTTTTTGTTATACTACAGTGTCCAAATTTACTCCCTAAAATTTGCTTTATATCACACAATATTTTTGGAAGTCACATTAAAGTGGACAATATTGTATTTATATCATTTGTCTTGTTTAAGCAGCATGATACAGTGGATTCTCCTAGCCAATTTGTTTAGAGCTAAAGAGGGCAGGTGTTTTTAGAGCTTGCCCTTAAATATTTTATGTTCTTGGGAGGACAGGAATCATATTTTCTAAATAAAAATACCATTTCTTGGTGACAATTTCATTTTGGTAGTTAGATTGATAAATGTTTTGCTCATGTTTCTCATATTGTTTTAAAATAGTTGATTATATAGAAGTAAAACCTTAATATATGAAGCTAGTTTGGGTTGGTTTTCATTTGGAATTATTAAGAAATTAAATTTTTCGGAGAAACCTACTTATGCTCTATCATTTCATTACTTACTCCGTTTAATATATTTTTTGCCGTGAATTGTAAATTTTCTCGCAGCTTTACTTACTATTGTCTTATTTTGCAGGGTCTCATCTTCGTAGTAGATTCAAATGATCGAGAACGTATAGGAGAAGCGCGAGAAGAGTTAATGCGTATGTTAGCCGAAGATGAACTAAGAGATGCCGTGTTGCTCATATTTGCTAACAAACAGGTAAGACCCATATCTTGGCATTCCTTTATTGATTTTCATTCTTATCACTGCTCTTGCAACTGGTAACGGCTTTCCCTCTTCAAGACAGTTTTCTTTTTAAGAATATGGTTAGCTTAAGGCTTTTGGGGCATAATTTACCCATGTTGTGAGACCTGATTGTCTCTTGAATTCTGGGAAAGCTATAATTGCATAAAGTAAACAATTTTGTTCTTTGATGTACGGGGAGATTTATATATAAATGGCTTCACTCATCTTCTTGTGGTTTTAATGGTGCTGCCGAACTTTCTTTGTCCACTGTTGCTTTGCTGTTCTTCATAGTTGTGTTGTTTTGTGTGTTAATTACTTTTAACTTCCTTGTCACGCTAATTATTTCAGATTTGAAAACTGTTGTACATATTTTATTTTCCATGCTTTACCTTCTGCATTTTATAATGGTGGCTAAAACCAGAGGGGAAAAAATCAAAATTTTGCTGATGTTCTCGTGATCACTTTTCAATACATTTTAAACAATAGCTTGGCTTGATTACTCCCAAGTGTCCCACAGGGACTAAATGTGCTTTGACTGATCTTTGGAACTGGGCTGTGCAGTTAAATTTAATCCTTTTGAATTCTTTTCACCCATTAGAATATACAATAGCAAGAAGTGAGTTACTCATATATTACCCAACTGACAATATTATTTCCTGGAAAATAATGAATATTCTTCCAATGCTCTATGTCAGTATTTGGAAGTTTGCCATTAGATTTATCCCCATTACCTTGAAAACTGGTTTATCAAGGCATTTCCTGATAGGCGCTTGATTGAGGATGTGCAATGCATGTATTTGCTTGTAGATATAAAACTAAGACTTAATAATTTAAGTGTACATGAAAATTAAGAGGCTCTTCATTGTTTGTCAGGACTTGCCAAATGCAATGAATGCAGCGGAGATCACAGATAAACTAGGACTGCACTCCTTGAGGAACAGGAATTGGTACATTCAAGCAACGTGCGCTACAAGTGGCGATGGCCTTTACGAAGGTTTAGATTGGCTGAGTAATCAACTGAAGAATGCCAACCGCTAATCTTGCTACCACCAGCAGCTCATGTACACACTTTTTTAAGTTGAGTAACTTGTGAAGGGAAAAACAGAAGTGATATTTATATATCATTCGGTGTTGCTGGGTGGATCTTCAGAAGGCCTATTCATTGCCTCTTCTGCTATGGAAAAAAAAATGAAGTTTGTGATGACAAATATTACTATCTTTGAAAAGAAAATCATAGCTAAAAACGAGAAAGAAAAGACTATTTCAGTGTTAAAAACGCTGTGAATATGTAATCCCAAAAATTAGAAATATTATAAGAGGATGTAACTGGTTGCATCACTGCGTGTTGGTGCAACCACTGGCATAAGAAGCTTGAGGTCAGGTGCTGGGCGATTCTTTTTCTTTTTATGACCTGGAGCCCGACTTGAGCAGTGAACAAGTGAATAGGGGGCGAGTGGGCTGGACAAAAGAGCAATGATATGTTGCCTCAAACTGTGTTGTCTGATGTGTGAATGAATTTTCAAAAGAAGTGAGCGGAGGAGAACAGCCCTTGCTGTCTGTCCAGTCTACGGTACTGAATTTCAAAGTTTAAAAAGAGGTCTCGGCCATACTGGAGCCTCGCACGTCTTTGTCGTACTGTAGTATATAAGAGAAAACCTGATTATCAGGACTAGAGGCCCCAGTATGGCTTTGGCCATGTGTATTGCCTTTATACTGGTGTAAAAGTCTGGTATGTGCTTTCCTATGGAAGCAAAAAAAAAAAAAAAAATACGGTTTCCTTTTCATCATCTTTTAATTTTCAAGTTGAAATTTATATATTTTTTTTTCTTTAGTTTATGGTAGGGAATTTTGCTCTTTATTATTTATTTGAATGTTTGCAGCTCACATCTGTGTTAGCATTGGTGCACCTTGCTTTAACATTTCCTTGCAAAAATTGGATTTTTGTCCTAGAAATTTGTATTCACTTCCTAATCTCTCTTATCTCTCTCTATCTCATTGACTTTGATATAAACTCTCTTGAATTAAACGAAATAGTAACATTCCTTTTGGCATATAATTGATGTGGAGCTTTTTGTACATCAGTTAATCATGTCTTTATTTTTTATTTATCCTGTTGTTTACATTACGTAGGAATTTTTTTTTTCTTTTCTATCAAATTTTAATATCAAGAGTTAGAAAAATTCTCTGGACATGTGGAAAAAAAAAAAACTTGGTGGTTTTCTGACTTTATTATGCTCTTTGACTTAAGTGTAATAAAACTTAATTTGTGCTTCATCATTTTTATGGTTACCCCCTCAATCTTGTATCATTTTTAATACTGGTTGTGTGTAAAAGTTTATTGTCACAGATTGTGAAAAATATTCTTGTTGCCAAATTTTGGCCTATTATGAACAATGTTCTTTGAGTTTTGTATAAAAAAGATCAAGGTGGCAGTGCTTGGCCGTCTTAAATTATGGATCTGCAGTGAATCTCCCCAAATATTTGTTATGGGTGTCTCATCAGATAAAGGCTGAAAACAAAAGGCATTTTCAAGCTGGTATGGAAAATGCAGAGCTTTTACTTTGAATAGCTCTCTGGCTCCCAATTTTTAAATCTTTATATAATTCTCTCGCTGTTGTATAAGGTTTAGAAAAGTTCATAGAACAAACTGTTTTCAAAGAAAAGCCCTACTGGTATACAAAGTATCATGGCTTGCTATTTGGCTTTGTGTATAGCATGTCACATCCAGCCCTAAATTTGTAGGCTGGCCACAAGTTAAGCATGCTTGTCCTTAGTTTCTTTTCTTTTGTTTTATGGCGAGGTATACTGACTGATAGGATTTAATGTTAGTCTCTGACTCCATTATTTTCCATATGGATGAACAGCTTCAAGTAGCATTATTGATATTTTTTAACTTTTGCAACATGCGAGGCATAGAAGGGAGGAACTTTTCTCCGTTACCATTAAATAAGCTTTTTGTTTCTTATGGACTAGGAAGCATAAAATCTTGGCATTCATTGTGAATACAGTATATTGACTAAGAGATAGAAGACTGGGGCTGTCAGGGCTTCCTACCGTGCATTTATTCCAAATTTGAGTAAACCTCATCGTCATTACAAATATTCAATTAATACGTTCATGTTTTTTACTGCAAGAAACTCTGAAAGCAGTAAATAGTTTAAAATGAAAGCTTTTGTGTGTCATGGGGTTTTGTTTTTGCTTTGTTTACAGTATTTTCAGTAATCAGAATATTTTACTTTTGAAGCAAGAGGTGATTTTATTTACTGTATGTTTATTACTGATGGGTGAAGCAGCTTAGGAACATACATCTGTTATGGTTGGCATGATTTAAGAATGTGAAATAAAGCTCTCATCCTAATCAGTATGTAGTATACAGCATTGATGTACAGCTGTGGCTTTTGCTCACATCTGTGACAAGTCAATTCTTTGTCAGGTATCCATGTGATTATGACAAGTGAAATACTTGAATATTTCAAGTTTTAAATTTTTTGTCTTAACTTTCCATTATGGGGGTGGATATATGCAGGTTGGAGCTCGGGAATTAAGGATACAGTACTTGAAAACTTAGTAACAGTGATGTAAAAATGTGTAAAGTTGACCTCTGTTCTATGATGGACCTCAGTAAAAATTATAAGGAATTAAATACTGTACCTATGTGTTTGGGGAAATAGTAATAAAAAACCAATTGATATAAACATTTAAAATTTGGCCAACCTCTATCCAATACCATCCTTATAATACACGGAACGTAAAAGTCATCGATATAAGAAATATTTCATTTACTCGAGGCATACTGAGCTAGTCACGCATTATCAGATTTGTAGTTTGTGAATATTTTTTTAAACCAAGAAATATTCCTCTGTAGGCTGTAATGCTGTAACAAATGAAAGAAATGAAGTAAGTTTTCGACTTTACTACTGTCGGTTATATGGCATGGGGAAAAAGTACAGCTGGAAGAGATCACCAGCCTTGCAATCCCCAAATCAAAGGTAGTAGTTTCCCCAACATTATTTTTTTACTACTACCAAGTCTCAGTAACTATCAAGATGAAATTTTTGCATGCTGAAGCTAGTGAACTATACCCAGAAAATTTTGTACAAGTCCTAAATTGAAATTGATATTTAAAAATGTTTGAGGAAGTAGAATTTAGTCATACTTTACTACAAGGCCAGCCAAAGGTCGATGGTCAAGTATACCATAACTACTACGAGACAAGTGCAAAGCCACTCATATATGATGCCTGTTTGGTGTGAAACGGGTAAAGGATATGGCAAATGGAGATTCATCTTCCATTTTGAGTTTTCTCTTAGGTTTAGTTCTTTACTGTGAGACAAACAACAAAGAATTGTCTTAAAAGTCTAATGACTCCTTGTAATGAGTTTGGCTACTGATATTGTGATTCAGTCCCTCCGATTCTCTCATTAATTGAGCTCTAAATTTTGTACAACCTGCATCTCCTCCACCAAAGACCTCAAGCAGGTGCTGTAGTTTTACCTCTTAATTAGCTACCATGTTGTCAGTGATTAGTATCTTTCCATTTCTCAACTCCTAATATCATATATCTGTTTTTACCCTTTCCATATACCATTTATATACAGATTAAGCAGCCATGGAAAACAAGCATATTAGCTCCAACCACTTTAGCATCCCATCCTGCTCTTAAAGAGTTTACAGGAACTTCTTGAAGCTTTTTATACCGTTGAACAGCCCTCCTCCCACCTCTTACATGTATGCAGGACTTGTCACATTGCCTCTTTATAATATACCTTTTGTAAAAGCCATACAATAACATACAATGAGATTTTTTCCATCATTTTATACTTCCCTCATATCATATTGGATGAACATTGTCTACATAAGCACTTCCAGGCATACATTGTTTGCCCCGGCAATTGCTTCTGTATGGTAATTCAACCATATTTTTCAGAGGATTGTCAAGTTTGCAATAAGCTTTCTATCTTGGAAAAATCTTATCACCAGTAATATTGTGTACAGAGTAGTATTCATTTGCAGCTAGAAAGGGAGGATCTTGCAGACAAGATAAAAAAGCATGACAATGCTTAGTTAGATTTTTAATTATTTCATTGTTGTCTCGTCACTGACCTGCTTGCAAATGGAAAAGCCAGTAAAAGCCTTCTAAGTTCGGGTGTTAAATATTAAATGTGAAAATTTTCATGGTGAGTTGCATATTTAGATTTATTAAACAGAAAAGAATTGAATGACATTCCTGGCATATCTGAGTTTTGAAACCATGAGACTAGGACATGACCATAGCTGTCATATATAATCTACCAATACCATTTAGGTAACTGGATACTTGGAGGAGAAATATCATCTTTATTATTAATCTCTAAGTAGGAGTTGATGGGTATTTAGGCATACTGTTTCCCCATCGCTTCTGAAACTATTGTTTCCATAACAAATTGTGGATATCCTTATAATATTGTTGGTATGTAAAGTGGCTGGATCAGAGATTACATGTTTTCAAATTGTGCCTGCGTTCTAATCCATTTTTGGACTTTGAACTAGTTACTGGTTTTTTCCCGTTTCCTTCAGTTTAGGGATGAATGTTAATTTTACCAGTTGTACCAATAGCCCTTGCTTCCCTTTGACCCTTACCTCTTGAGGCTTGCAATACTGGTTCACCACTAGGAAGATATGAAATTAGGCTCTGTTCATTCCAGTTCATTGGGTAGGCATGTGTTCCTATTACCTTGAAGTGCAGCGATTGTTGTCTAAATTGTCATTCCAAGTGGCATCCAAGTATCCTTTTGGGCTCAGGGATTCTTGTTGTATCCATCACATGTGGGTTCATTTAGTGCCAGTGCTGATGATAGATAATTGTTAATACATAACCAATTTGCTATCACATTCCAGATATCAACAATAATGATGTTGGGGTCTGTAACGCTTTGCTATCTTAGAAGTTCAGAGCACTCATTACTTTTGGGAATGAGAAATGAATGATTCTCTACTACTTAGGCCTTGCACCACCCAATGGCTGCAAGGCTGAAAGTGCACATAGGACCTTACCTTTACTTTTTATCTTTTAGGGTAGTAATGATTTCTTTTAGAATTTCATCTAGCTAACAAAAACCATAGATTGCATTGGCTACTACAGCATCTCTAATTATCAAATTGGCGAGCTATATGAGTATCCTGGGATCAGTCTAATCTTGAATAGCAACACTTTTGAGTGACTCCAATCCAAACCTCTAATAGCTCCTTTGATATTATAGACAGGGATAATCAGATGAGCATCACCTAGAAACTTTTTATGTAGGAATTTGTGGGTGCAGTTTGTTGAAGGCTGTTGAGTTTCATGTTTGAGTTTTCTTTTAGTTTTATAAATCTTATGTAATTACTTGTTGGATTTTTTGTATTTTTTTGTATTGTGAAGGTGAGTTTTAGACTTTACTTGACATGACCTTTACCCTGTCTATTGAGAGCATTTTGATACAAAAAGTTCGGGAGATATGAGTGCTGACTAGTGTGCCAAGATATATAACATTTGTGCCATATTCATGCAGTATCATAGCTGGTCTCCTAACTTTGAGCTGTAATGTCTTTTTCAGGCCAATTTAGGGTGAAGGTGTCCTATTTTAACGAAAATTTTTTAGCCAGGAGGCCTACGCTCTACTTATGGGAAGGTTTTTCATTTGCATAGTAGGATCAAATGAGTCCTTTCTGTATGCTGTGCTGAAGTGAATGGTGTTAATGCTGTTAGTTTAATTGGTAATTATTCAGTTTTAAGTTTAATATTGGCTTTTATGTATTGAATCTGGAAGTAAGGCCAATGCATTGGGCTTTAGTCTGCATAGCACTTAGTTTGTAGCTCCATGGATTTGGAACATATTTTACCCCCCAAACAAACATTTTTGAGTGTGACACCGAGACAGGTAGGATGATTGCCCTCATTGAACCTGGGTACCAAGAAAATTCGGAGACATATTCCTGTGAAACGTTAAATGAGGAGGAATTTTTTTTCTTCTTTGTTGTGGAGCATTTTCACACTGTATGTCATTCCTTGTAGTAGCAGTAGTCTTCAGTGCTATAATGATTTATACGCAGCTCAAAAATTATAATCTGCAGTTCCTACCTACTTTCGCATTTTCATCACCCTTAGGAGAATTGGATATTTCTCGAGGATTCCAACAACTTAAGAGTTTTCAATAGGCTATCACTAACTAGTTTGTTCTTTCAGTCTATTAAAACATCAGTACCCTCATGGCTGTCCTCATAATATTCATCTTCCATTGGTGATGGGACAAGATGGAATGGAGGGCTGATCTATGACTATGATATTTGAGAATAGGGACTGAGGGGGGTAATAATCAATTATCTTTACATCCTTTGTAGCTTATCATCCTTACCACGCCTTTCTCTTTTCTAAAATTATGAAGCGTTTTCATGGTCTTTTCCTAAAGGGGCTCTGTTAGTTTATAGGGAGAATTGAGGAGTCTTGCCCATATCTGCCAGTGTTTGGAGGTTTGTGCAGATCAGTCCATTACTAAGAGCACTTCCCTTTATGGGATACATTTAGAAACATTGTGTGAGCCATCAATGGCCTCCCTTGTATCCCCATGTTTAATATTTGAGTGTATCATCTGCTTAGGAATAAGAATGAACAGCAGAGAAAATCTTTGAATACCAAAAGGTAAATGATACTTTTAGAAATTTTTGGAATAAAAATCTGGTCACCTATAGACTTGGCCATCGTAATGGATATGTATCTGGAACAACTAATTTCCATGGTAGTCAATATTGACATATTAGAAATTCAGAAAATATTATTTTTTATCATTTGTTTATTTTAAGAATAGTTGGACCTTTTCTGATCGGAAATGCATATTGCTTGATTGCAATAGTGGGTTTTTCGTAGCTATAGATGAATATGAAATAATCAGGATAACTTTTATATAATTTTTATTTAGTAAACATTTTTTTTTATATACATAGGAGTGTTAAATTCTCAATGCACACTAAAAGTTAATTATACTCAACAGAAATCCGGAGAGTGGTAATGCTTCACTCTGACATGATGAAAACTATTACAATGCATTTATATTTTGATATTAGAGATCTTAAGTAATATCACCCTTCCGTACTAGAATTACAAAAATATTTTAAATGTAGTAGTGACACTGAAAATGGGTATAAATTCTCTTGTTTACTATGGAACTTTGCTGTATGGAAATTCCCATCTTATGGTTGTCTGTTCTAGGATCCTCGTTTAAATCACCAATGAATATGGAATGCCTTAGCCAATTAGCAACGGTTTATATACTTCGTGGATATTGGATTTTTAATAATTTGGAATATACAAGTAGTAGCACCATCAGTAGCAATTTCTAAGTTAACATCCATGCTTTACTGCATATTCCTTGTTATTACACCATATTTATCATGTGCTGTTTTACAAAAGTCTTACTTAGACTGCATGACTTTATTTATACAATGTGTTTCCTAATTAATTAGAGACTTTTGTCACAATGGTTTTGTGTACTACAGAATTATCATATTTATCTTGTAAAGTATGGGTAGGAAGACATAAATTCAATTACTTTTCAGTAGCTATTTTATCAGTTTATTAACATAAACTCTCAATGTAGAAAAGGAGAGGTCGTCTGTCATACATACAGCTTTTAAGCTCAGGAGGTCACATTTCAAGGACACAGTACAGAGTGCGTAAATGAGGACTTCTAGTATGCTAATTCTCTGTTTGTTATCTGTCAGTTCCATTTCATACTAGTTAGTTTTCAAAGTACTTTTGACATGATATCCTACTTTTCCTATTGAACCCTAATGCGTTATGTGATATGCAACATTACTGCATTATTTAATATTACAGATTTGACACATTTAATACTGACATAGAATGAAGTAGTAGTGGGAACGATATGGGAAAAATAACACAAATAATAAAAAAAGTAATAATTCATTTTTATTTTTAAACACCTACTTAAGTTCTGAGTAGGGTAGATTTATAAGTTATTTCTCGCTAATGGTTTTAATTATTATTTTGTTTGAATCTTATGGTTCAATGTATATAATATTTCCTATTATATGAAGCCATCACTTAAAGAGAAAAATTTCCAGAGCAGATTGCGTGTAACAAAGTATTTTAATGACATAGGACTAGAGTTGAAAGAATATCACTATATAGAATATGTATACATAAAATTACTAATGTATTTACAAAGTAATTACATAAAATAAGAATCAATGTAGTCTCTTATAGATGTAAGTCTTACATTGCATGATTAACTCACTATTTCCAGCAACTTATTACAGAATTTTAAATGTAATTATATGCTAACTTTTCTCATAATTGCATCCATACTTATGATACTTTAAGTTGTGCAAGCCTGGAATCTTGTTCCACAATTATAGTTATTTTTAAATTAGCAAGACATTTTAAATTACGGGACAGGTACATGAATACACATTCAAGTACATCAACTCATGATGGATTGAATTCCCCCAGAGGCTCCCTGTTTCCATTGGTGTACTCATTTTACCTTCTGATATGGAAGGGCTAGGAGACAGTAGATACCACGAACATATCTGCCACATCCTCAACATAAATATTAAAGAAGAATATTGCATTGATATTGTACATTTCATACGTAAACAGTTTTAATGGCTCGAGGACATAAGTGAATAACTTTGGAAAGGAAAAAAAATGTAATAATCAAATTTGCAATGTTTGGTGAATGTAAAGTTATATACTAAGGTGTTGCATGATGAAAGAGATATTTTTGGATATTACTCTCCAATAATATCATTTACTGTTAAAATAAATAAAGCGATGTGGTGAAAAGTACCTTATAATATAGTCCAAGTAAAGAAAATAGAAACAATTTTGAATTTATCTAGAATATATGGAGATTTTTAATAAGATGAATCCTTTTTCATACATCAAATCAGAAGATGGCTAAGTATCAAATGCATTTTTTCGTAATGTAAACAAGTTTTACTTTGAAGGTAAGAAATTTGCTTTAATTTAAGAACATTATATCATATCAATATATATGAGTTAAGTTCGTGAATATTAATTATATTTTGCTGCATTGCTTCAATTATGGATAAACAGTACATAACTGCTCATTCATATGCTCCTGGATTGCCTGAATAGGATTTCTTCCCCTAATATTACAGAATATCATGGACATATCGTTATTTTCAATTTATGTTTGGCTGTATTTTACAGCTGAAACACAGATTAATGTCTGTGAAAATTGACTTGCAACATTACACATCATTACCAGATAGGGCTTCTTACTCTTAAGTAATTAAGTTTATCACATTATTAGCCAGGGATAATACCAAGAAAATTGATTTGTGCACATGTAGTTTTATTCATTCTGTAGCTTCTGTACTATCACATCAACACTGCCACGTCCTTAATATCTACTAATGTACATTTAAAAAGCATTATATAGTGCTTTATTTACAAGATTCAGCATAAGAAACACTACTGTAAATAGCATTTAATAAATAAACTTTTATGTATATGCACACACACAGAGAGAGAGAAATTTTGATATATATGTATATACAGTAATCCCTCGCTATTTTGCGGTTTACCTATCGCGGATTCACTGCATCGCGGATTTTTTTTCTTTTTTTTTCTTTTAAAGATTATTGTGACAACAGGATGGGCCCAAAAAATGATAAAGTAAAATAGCCTTTATCAGGCTGTAAAGAGAAACAAAGATGGAGAGTGTAATGACCTGTCTGATGTGAAGGGATTATAAAAGATGTGTAATGAATATCCAGCTCTCTGCTGGGTTTTAATATACCTCTGCATTACTTTCATGATGTCTGTTCCAATAATTCCCCTTAGATCTTATTACAGTATTATTATTATTATTATTTTTATCATTGGCAACAATAATTTTCCTTTGATGATGATTGTGGAGATTATTATTATTATTATTATCATTATTATTATTATCATTATTATTATTATTATTTTTATTATTATTATTATTATTATAAAGGGCTCATCATTGTACATCTGTTGGTTTATTTACTTTAATAACTGTGTACAGTGCCCCTCCCTAGTTGGCTGGGACAAAGAGAGTGTGGGGGGTTGGGTAGAATAGAATGTTGGAGAGAGAGAGATCTTTAATTAACTCTTGTTCATTCAACCAAAACTACATTATTTATTGTAAAAATAATGGTTTAATTACACATTCGTAATAATAATGATATTAATAATAATAATGATAATAATCTCCACAATCATCATCAAAGGAAAATTATTGTTAAAAATAATAATAATAATAATAAGATCTAAGGAAAATTTTTGGAATAGACATCATGAAAGTGATGCAGAGGTATATTAAAATCCAGCAGAGAACTGGATATTCATTACACATCTTTTATAATCCCTTCACATCTGACAGATCATTACACTCTCCATCTCTGTTTCTCTTTACAGCCTGATAAAGGCTGTTTTATTTTATCATTTTTGGGCCGTCCTGGTGTCATAATCATCTTTAAAAAAAAAAAAAAATTTAAGGTGTTCCTACTTCGTGGAAATTCACCTATCGCGGCCGGTCCCGGAACCGAACCATCGCGATGAACAAGGGATTACTGTATATATATATATATATATATATATATATATATATATATATATATATATATATATATATATATATATATATATATATATATATATATTATATATATGCTATATATCTAGGCGAGTACCAATATTTCTCATTATAGGTGAATTAGGTCCTGGTTTAGGGGGAAGGGGAGGGGCTTCTGGATCAACATTTTCGTATACCATTGTATTTCCCTTATTGAGTTTATCTTCTTTTGTGTCATTGTCTTTATTTTCTTTGTTGTTTAGCTTACTAAAATGGAAAAGAGCTGTGAGTCTACTTAATGTTCCAATTCTTGGGTCCTCTTCATATACTTCAGTTTGTAATTTCTCCTCGACATCATCAGACTTCTTTTCTCCTTTGCTTTGTCTTTCCCTTTCTCTTTTTGCTTGTTTTTCTTGTTCCCTCTTTTCTTTCTCTTCACTTTTCTTCTCTTTATCCAAAGCTTTTTTCTCCTTAGCTTTTTCCTTCTTTTTAGTTTCTTTTTCAATCCTTTCCATTTCTCTTTTGAATTTTTTATTCTCTTTTTCTAATTTTCGCTTCTCTCTGTCTTCCTTACTCTTGGACTTAAAAATTCCTGGTTGACTTGTCTCATCTTCATCAGCACAGTTATTCCTCTGCAATCTCTTCTTTGCTAACATATCTTCATCAATTAATTCCATCATGGAATGAACTGTTGCAAAATCTGTTTCTTCGTCATATTCTTCAGGCTGAGGACTGAAAGATCAAACATACAAATATAATCAGGAATTTGTAAAGTAAAGCTAACTATAGATATAACTCTATGGAAAATAGTCATTTGCAATTTCACATAAATAAATAGGATACCAGCTCAATGATAAGACTGCAGATTCTAATTATTCTCATCAGCAGTACTGCTATAAAAGTAATTATATTTTACAGTACTTCAATCTTTTAATGATATACAGACCTATTTGCCACATATGCTCTTGTTTTAATATCCTTGACATATCATTCTAAAAAGCATTTATTATCCAATCCTGAACTATATGAAACAGGACTGCACTACTGAAATGGTAAGACAAGTTCCAGCTACTTTCTTTACGTCTATTGACTTCTTATATCCTTTCTGGATAGAATCATAAGTATCCCTGTGGAGCATTTTTGAGAGAAATGGAGCTAGACTAATTATGAATTAACATGGGACAATCATATATCTGCAGAGGCATCTCCCAAATTGGTTTTACTTTGCCTAAATGTTAATGTGTTGCCCGAAATTACTTTTATATCTTTCAGTATTATTTTAATTTCTTATACTGTGATAGTAATACTAGACCAGTGATAAAATTGTAATATGGGCATAATAAAAACAACACAAAGACTGATGTAATGCAACTGAAATTTCTTCTTCTAAAAGCACAATATTTTCCATATGTAAGGAAGACGTAAAATAAGTTGAATTTATACTAATTGTCATATTTTAAATCTGTATTGCTGCTGTGAATGGTTTCTCTCTGTCTATCTTTCTGTATATGGGCAAGTAGATTAGAATGAATCCTAGATACATTTCCCATTTATTTCTCCTTGATGGACAGAGGCATTGTTTACTGAAATTGCTTTGGGAATATATTAGATTAACCTATCAGATGGAGTTTTTTATGCTTGTGACAAAAAAAAAAAAATAAAAAAAAAACTACCCTCATCGGGCCTATGCACAAAGAAAACATACAGAGATGGGAGTATTGTGACTTGTCAGATGCGAAGGGATAATAAGACATGTGTAAAGAATATACAAGAATATTCAGTGTTGATGTAGGCATAGAAAGAACCGTAAATGTAGGAAGACTTAACATCGAACTGTCCTGGACAGTCTTATTTAAGTCCACAAGACCCTTCAGTTGTAGTATTGCAATGGGCGACTGGTGCCATTGGCCAGCCTACTACCTGTTAAAAGCGATGGTGAATAATGACCAAATAGTCCACCTCATTGACTTTAGATAGGTATTACAATATTATCTTTTTGACGATGCCATGCAAAATTTGTTTTCTTCATGCCCAGGTCCGATGAGGGCTGATTTTTTTATTTTTCTATTTTTATTTTTGCCTGTCCTGGTGCAAAAAAGTAAACGTGGTGTCTAAATATACCCTGTCTATATTAGCTCTATTCAAGAAGCTCTCACTTTTCACTATCTGCAGTAGAGATATTTGAGGTATGGCATTTTCAGATTTGTGTACATCGTGCAGTCCTCTCTGATGCTATTCCCATATATAATGGTTCTAGAGGTACTCTTTCTTTATTATGCTTCACCAGATTCCTTGGACAAAAACCAGGTAATAGTAAGGCCTAAATATTAGTTATGGAAGATTTACATTTGGAAAAGGATATTCTGGCCATTTTGGAAGTAGAACTACTGAACCAACAACTTTTGCCAAGAAAGATCTTTTCATCAGTCTTTATTTAACAACATGACAATGGATGCTAGTGTCCTTTAAAAGCTTGCACACCAAGTTTTCAAGAATATTTTGCCATAAAATAATATCTGGCAAAGAGATATATTACCTCTATAGGAAATGTTTACTCAAGACATTCTTCAATGAGGTATACAGTGATCCCCCGCTGTATTGCGTTTCTTGGTTCGCGTTTTCACTGTATCGCCTTTTTTTTTTTTTGGCAAATTATTATTGTAAAATACCTATGTACATGAGTATGTCATGTAATTACCACTTCATTCACCATAATTTTATCTATCACTTTCATATAAATTTACAGTGTAAACGTAAAAATGAATTAAAATATCTAAGTACATATAGGCTGATCCTACTTCGCGGTTTTCCTGTCTCGCGACGGGTCCCGGAACTGAACTACCGTGATAATGGGGGGATTACTGTATATATATATAATATATATATATATATATATATATATATATATATATATATATATATATATATATATATATATATATATATATATATATATATATATATATATATATATATATATATATATATATATATATATATATATATATATATATATATATATATATATATATAATATAATTTTTTTTTTTTTTGTGACTCCGGGACAGGCAAAAACTGCCCTAATAAATAAAGGCCCAGGCACGAGAAAACACCAATATGAAGGGAAAGAAAGGTTAAGGACAAGGCAGAGATGAGAGATAGCCAGAAACTGTCTTGGAGGCATTGAATTTAACTAAATTTTGAGTGCCCCACTCAGATACCCTCTGCAAATCGGACTTGAAAGTAGAAGAAAGAGTGATACAAGACTGATTACGAGTAGCAAATGAAGGTTGTGAAGAAAAGGCAGAGGAAAAGTGAAGGGTAGAATCATCAGCAAATGCATGAAGAAAAGAAGTTGGGGATTGTAGAAGATCATTGATGAAGAGAAGGAACAGAGTAGGTGAAAGAACAGAGCCTTGTGGAACACCACTGGTAACAGATAAAGGGGCTAGATGTCGCACCATCAACTACTACAGATATAAAACGGTCAGAAAGAAAACTGGAAATCAGAGAACAGAAAGAAGGGGTAAAGCTATAGGCAGGGAGTTTGGCTAACAGAGCCTTGTGCCAGTCTCTGTCAAAAGCCTTAGAGATATCAAGGGCAACGATAAAGGATTCCCCATAGTTCCTCAGAAAAGATGACTATACATGAGTAAGATAGGACAGGAGATCACCTGTAGATCTTGCCTTGAGGAAGCCGTACTGGTGATCGGAGATAAGTGAGTTAGATTCAAGGCGTTTCAGAAAGTGAGCATTGAGCAAAGTTTCGAAAACTTTAGGAATAAAGGAGGTTAGGCCAATAGGCCGGTAGTTTGAAGGAACAGAGTGGCCACCCTTCTTAGGAACAGGTTGAACTAGAGCATGCTTCCAAGATGTAGAATATATACTGGTTGACAGAATGAGGCAAATAAGATGGCAATGCATGGGAGCCAGTTCATATGCAAACTCCTTAAGGAAACTTGCAGGGATACCATCGGGACCAGATGCCTTGTTTGTCTTATCGAGCGAAGAACCTTATGAACTTTGCGTGAAGAAAGGATAAGGGAGAGCATAGGGTTAGAGAGGGGTAAAGATTGAGGAACAGGTGTGCTGGAATCGTTTATAGAAGAGTTGGCAGAAAAATGAGAGCCAAAGAGAGTGGCTTTGTCTGTGGGAGAGGAAGCTATAGAACCATTAGAACGATTGAGAGGGGGAAAGCTTGAGTTACAGAAGTTTTCGGAGAGGTTTTAGGCTAAGGACAAGAAGCATTTGTTAGTGGGAGAGGACTTATGGTCATGAACTTTTCTTCTTATAAAGGAAGCCTTATACCTGCGAATCTGAGCAGTACAGTGATTCCTAGCAACAATAAAAGCAGAGCGAGTTAAATCAGAAGGAGAGGCTTGGTAAGATCGGTGTGCCCGATTCCTTGCCTGGATAGCCATGGAGCAGGCACGGTCAAACCAAGGTTTATGGGGAGAGAAAGTTTTTGTAGAAGAGGGGATGTATGCCTCCATTCCCGAGGTCATGATCTCGGCAACTTTTAGAGCTACACGATCAGAGTTGCGGGACCAAAAGCAGTAGTCATCCCATGGGAAGTCAAAAAGGAAGTTACGCAACTTATCATGTTGGGTACGCTCAAAGTGCCAAAGGCGGCGCTGAGTAGGAGGGATTGGTGGAGGGGGAGCAAAAATGGAAGAGATTGAGATCAGTGAGTGGTCAGATTTTCCAAGAGGGGAAAGCACAGAATAAGAGTAGTTTGAAGGGTTAGAAGTAAGAAATAGGTTAAGTATGTTTGCTGCATGTTCGTGATGATCAGGAACACAAGTAGGATGTTTGATAATTTGCTCCCGATCGTGAATATAGAGAAAGCAAGGGCTTCACTTCCTCCCACATCAGTGTGAGAAGAATTAAGCCACTCACTGTGGTATACATTGAAGTCTCCAATATAGAGAACTTCGGCATGTGCGTGAGAAGATAGCAAGGTCTCGTGGCACAGGGACAGATCTTCAAAGAAAGACACAAACTCGGTGGAGTTTGGAGAACAGTAGCAGAAGCAAAGGAAAATAGTGGTAGTGAAGAGATAGATTTTAAGACAGAGAACATCAAAATCAGGAGATTCAAGGTCCATGAGCCTTGCAATATGAGTGTTAGTGTTGCAGTAGGCACAGACCCCACCTTTGGAATGAAAACGAGTATACAGATTATAGTGAGAGATTTGAAATGGGTCAGTGGAAGCATGTATAGACATCTGAGTTTCAGACAGGAGGAGGAGGTTAAGGAGGAAAGTACCCAGGTGCTGTTCCACAAACAAAAGATTAGAGTTCAGCCCACGAATGTTAGAATAGTGAAGAGTGAAAAAAGCAGATCTATTGGGAGGTGCAAGGTTAAGGGCAAAACCATTACTACCACCAGGCGTGTCTGCCCTCAAGCCAATAGTGGAGTCAACACGAACCCCGGAGATTCTTCGCATCCCTCTATGCCGGATATTGGGGGCCATTAGTTGTGGACCTTCCATGTATAGTAGCAAATATGTATTAAAATTTCCAGTATTTTCATTATTTTATTGATAAAAAAAAGTATTTCCTAGCCTAAGAATAATACAACAGTAAAAAATAGTAAAAAACATAAATTTAAACATGTAACTCACAGTATTGCATAATATATAATACGATACTGGTATCGGCGTTTCGGAAAATGCAAAGGGTCGCACCTACGTGAGATAGTACACGGGATGCTATTGGCTGATGAGTGGGAGATGACGAATCACAGAATTGTGTTGTGTATGTTCTGTATCCTGTGGTTTGATTGACTTTTTGATTGAAGCTTGATTCTCCAAGCATCTTCCATTGTCTCGCCTCACCCATTCAGTTACTCATGTGTGCGCTGTTCGCGTTGTGCCTCTTATTACGTTGTGGTTGTGTTTTTTGTGAAACTTTTGCTTGTGTATTTCAACCCCTGCAATGCCACCCAAGCGTCCTTCATCTTCTAAGGCTTCTGGTAGTGAGCCTAAGCGGCAAAGGAAGATGTTTACCATAGCAGATAAGGTAAAACTGTTAGATATTCTGAAGGAAGGAAGTAGTTTCTCGGCTGTCGGCTGTCATTTCGGCATCAACGAATCTACTGTTCGCTACATTAAGAGGGAAGAGGGGAATATCAGGAAGATATTGACTCTTACTTTTAACAAAACAGCGAAGAGGGTTGTAACACCCCGCAATAAGATAATAGTGGGATGGAATCTGCTTTGGCCCTGTGGATTGCTGATTGCAGGAAGAACATCGGCTTAGACACCAGTATCATACAAACAAGGGCGAAGAAGCTATATGAGACATTCGCTGCGAACAAACCCATCGACAACAGTGGCAACCGTGAGGTATCTTCCCTTTCGCTTTTCTATCGCTACTACTTTCATCGCTGCTCTGATGAGTTGGCGAGTTGCATCCCTCCTCCACTGCCGAGGCTGCGTAACACTCGCCAAGCTGCCTCATCTCACAGGTACTGTGTGATTTGTAGCTTGCGGATTGGCCGGTGCAGCGACTGCTTCTTCCTATCTACCTCCAGACTCTGGAACTCTCTTCCTCCTTCTGTCTTTCCTAATTCTTATGACCTTTCATCCTTCAAAAAGCAGATCTATCGTCAGAGCCTAGTCCTCCATATCTCTGGGTCCTCTGTACTTTGACTGTTTTTTTCTGTCTGTCATTTTCCTTTGTGCAACATTACCTCATCTCTGCCTTGCCCTTAACCTTTTTCTTTTCCTTCGTCTTGGTATTTTCTCGTGGCCGGGCCTATATTGATGAGGGCAGTTTCTGCCTGTCTCGGTGTCACTCTCTTAAAAAAAAAAGAAGAAATGGAAGACCCACAACCAGGACCGTCCAGTGATACTTCACTGAGGAAACCATGGTTTGTTGCTAGCAAGGGATGGTTCGCCAAATTTCAAAACTACTTTGGCCCAAGGAGCGTTTTGGTGCATGGCGAAGCTGCCTCTGCAGATACAGCTGCAGCTGGAGATTATGTGAACGACTTCAAGAAAATTATTGAGGAAGGCAGTTATGCTCCTGAGCAAGTGTTTAACATGGATGAGACTGGGTTATTTTGGAAGACAATGCTGTCTCGCACTTTTCTTTTCAAGGAAGAAGCTAAAGCACCTGGATTTAAAGCGCACAAAAATTGCGTTACCCTCATTATGTGCAGGAATGCTGCGGGCTTTATGTTAAAGCCAGGGCTTATCTACAAGTCAAAGAACCCTAGGGCTTTGAAGAATAAAAACAAGAATCTGCTGGCAGTGTATTGGATGCATAACCCTAAGGCCTGGATCACGAAAATCCCCACATTGGACTGTTTTACCAATGCTTTATCCCTCAGGTCAGAGTTTATCTTGCGGAGAAGGGCCTTGAATTTAAAGTCCTTCTGTTGATGGATAATGCTGGTGGCCACGCAACTGATCTCCATTATGATGGTGTTCAAGTAGAGTTCCTGCGAATACAACATCACTGCTTCAGCCCATGGATCAAGGCGTTATTCGTGCGTTCAAGGCCCTCTACACATGAAATGCCCTGGCAAACCTGGTTGACTTCATGGATGCAGACAAAGAATTCGCACTGAAGGCGTACTGGTGTAACTACACGATTGCTAAATATTCAGAATGTAATCAGAGATGAAGCCGGCCACAATCAATGCCAGGTGGAAGAAATTGTGGCTGAAAGTCATCTACGACTACAAGAGATTCGCTCCGGACGAAGTCCATAACTCGGCAGTTGCGAAAGCTGTGAAGTTGGCTGCATTTCTAGGAGGAGAAGGCTTTAAAGATATGACTCACGAAGATGTGAATGAAGTAATCGACTCCCACTCGCAGCCTTTGACTGATGAAGACTTGGAGGAAATGACAAAATCAGCAATCAAAGGAGAGGAAGAAGAACAACCAGAGGAAACGCACGAAGAAGTCGAAGAACATGGCCTTACACTCAAACATCTGGCAGCCATGTATCACATGACGAAAGAACTCCAACAACTGTCGCAGGTGCATGACGATAATATGGTTCATTCGGTGCACTTCTGCAATATTATCGACGATGCCATGACTCCTTACAAGACCATCTTCGCACAAAAGAAGACACAGCGACAGCAACTCCCCATTACCATGTTCTTCTCTCCCAAAAAGCAGTCGTAAAGCTATCATTGGCTGTGGAGTATGTACACGTTATCATCACCTCCTTCATGGTAAGCTTACCTATCACGATCATAGAAATTTACGCTTGCATGCTGTTATTAATGAAGTAAAGGGTGGTTTGTTAACAGTCAGGGAGGGTTTATACAGTAAAGGTAAAAATAAATGTAAAATACCTATGTATATATGGTGCTCCTACTTCACGGATTTTCACCTACCGCGGCCGGTCCCGGAACCAAACCCCCGCAAGAAACGAGGGAGCACTGTGTATATATATATATATATATATATATATATATATATATATATATATATATATATATATATATATATATATATATATATATATATATATATATATATATACAGTGTTGCCTCACTTATCGCGGTAGTTCGGTTCCGGGACCCGGCGCGAACCCGGAAATCCGCGGAGGAGGATCAGCCTATATGTACATAGATATTTTAATGTATTTTTATGTTTACACTGTATAAACCCTCCCTGTACTGTTAAAAAAACACCCTTTACATTATAAATAACAGCAAGCAACATAATTTTTTTATGAAAGTGATAGGAAAACTTACCATGAATGAGGTGATGATGACTTGACATACATAGGTACAGTATTTTACAATAATTTTTACATTTACGTAAAATAGCGGCCGACATCCACAAACTTTTTTCCTTCTTTCAACATATCTAAGAATTTCACTTTATCTACAATGGTCAACATTTTCCTTTGCCGCTTAGGCTCACTACAAGAAGCCTTAGAAGATGAAGGATGCTTGGGAGGCATTGCAAAGGTTAAAATATGCGAGTAAAAACATCACAAGCAAAACATATTAATAATAATAAGCACAACATGAATGGCGCACACGAGTGAGGCGAGAAAATGGAAGATGGTGGAAGCCTTTGTCCGAAACGCTGATAGCGGTATCGTATTTTACATGTTGCAGTACTGTTAGTATTTATGTTTTTTACTATTTTTTACTGTTATATTATTCTTAGGCTAAGAAATACGTTTTTTTTTTTTATCAATAAAATCATGAAACTACTGGAAATATAAATATATATGCTAGCTCACGTAGCTGCGACCCCAATACATTGTACGCTATCGAACACTATTTCGTATGATGCAATACTGTGAGTTATACTGTACGTACGTATATCATTCAGTTATTAGTACAATGTATATTAATTTAAAATTCATCTACTTATTTGATGATTGTACAAAATCTATTGTATTTATTCATTGTAATTTGGACCAAATATTCCTTTTGTAAAGATTATACTGTACTCTTCAAAAGAGGTGGTCAATAAACGTATCTATCTATCTATCTACATTTATGTTTTTTACTATTTTTTACTGTTTTATTATTCGTAGGCTGGGAAATAATTTTTTTTTATCAATTAGATAATGATATATGTATTTTTCAATAAAAAAAAAATGAAAATACTGAGAAATTTTTTTTTAATATTTTAATATTTTTGCATATACCCATCAAATAAAATAATTTATCCAAAAATAAAACGCGATAGAGTGAGAAAGCGAACCAAGAAGCGCGAATAACTGGGGTAACACTGTGTATATATATATATATATATATATATATATATATATATATATATATATATATATATAAATATATATATATATATATATATATATATATATATATATATACACACACACAGTGTTCCCCCCCTTATCGCCGTAGTTCGGTTCCGGAACCCGGCACGAACCAGGAAAACCGCGAAGTAGGATCAGTCTTAATTTTTTTTTATTTTTTTTATTATTTTTTTTTTTTTAGAGATGATTATGACACCAGGACAGGTCAAAAATTATAAAATAAAACGGCCTTTATCAGGCTGTAAAGAGAAACAGAGATGGAGAGTGTAATGACCTGTCAGATGTGAAGGGATTATAAAAGATGTGTAATGAATATCCAGCTCTCTCCTGGGTTTACTATACCTCTGCATTACTTTCATGATGTCTATTCTAATAATTCTCCTTAGATCTTATTATTATTATTATTATTATTATTATTATTGGCAACAATAATTTTCCTTTGATGATGATTGGGGAGATTATTATTATTATTATTATCATTATTATAATTATTATTATTATTATTATTATTATTATTATTATTATTATTATTGTCATCATTATTATTACGAATTCGTAATTAAACCATTATTTTTACTATAAATAATGTAGTTTTGGTTGAATGAACAAGAGTTACTTAAAGATTCTCTCTCTCTCTCTCTCTCTCTCTCTCTCTCTCTCTCTCTCTCTCTCTCTCTCTCTCTCTCTCTCTCTCTCTCTCTCTCTCTCTCTCTCTCTCTCTCTCTCCAACATTCTATTCTACCCAACCCCCCACACTCTCTTTGTCCCAGCCAACTAGGGAGGGGCACTTTACACAGTTATTAAAAGTAAATAAACCAACAGATGTACAAACAATGATGAGCCCTTAATAATAATAATAATAATGATGATGATGATAATAATCTCCACAATCATCATCAAAGGAAAATTATTGTTGCCAATGATAATAATAATAATAATAATAATAATAATAATAATAATAATAATAATAATAATAATAAGATCTAAGGAGAATTATTGGAATAGACATCATGAAAGTAATGCAGAGGTATATTAAAACCCGGCAGAGAGCTGGATATTCATTACACATCTTTTATAATCCCTTCACATCTGACAGGTCATTACACTCTCCATCTCTGTTTCTCTTTACAACCTGATAAAGTCTGTTTTATTTTATAATTTTTTTGGCGCATCCTGGTGTCACAATAATCTTAAAAAAAAAAAAAAAAAAAAAAATTGGCCAAAAAAAACCGCGATACAGTGAGAACGCAAACCAAGAAACGCGAATAACCGGGGGAACACTGTATACAATATATATATATATATATATATATATATATATATATATATATATATATATATATATATATATATATATATATATATATATATATATATATATATATATATATATATATATATATATATATATATATATATATATATATATATATATATATATATATATATATATATATATATATATATATAATGAATAATTTTAACCTGTCCGGGACTTGAACCAGGGACTTATAAGTACTAAGCCAAGGCGCTACCAATTACACCACAGAAGGTCTAAAAGAGAGACAGACATTACAGCTTATATCTTACTAGGAATGAACGCATTCTATTTGAATGCCACTATGTTTATATTACAGTTTCCCCCAACCTCACTCATGGTTTTGTTTTCGCATTATTTCAACTCCCAATCTCATTCGGGGCCAACAATAACCAAATAAGCACATTACCATGTGTGAAAACATGAATCATTTTTACTCTGAACGGGACTTGAACCTGAAACTTATAATTACTAAGCCAAGGCGCTACCAATTACACCACAAAGGTCTAAAAGGGAAACAGACCTTACAGGTTATATCTGTGATCTAACCTATCTGATAGCCTCATTCCAACACTTGTTCTCTGCCTGACATCCTCAGTTTTTACTCTATCTATTCTAGATACACCAGTCATACTTCTCAAACACCTCATCTCCATTACATTCAACTAGTTCCTTTCATCCTCTCTTGCATTCCAAGTCTCTGCTCCATACAATGCTGTTGGCACAATCACACCTTCATGTATCATTCTCTTTGCACTCATTCCCAAATATCTATTTTTCATTACACTTTTCAACTCACCTAGATATTTACTTGCTTCCTTCACTCTGTGATTTATATCTACATCCACTTGTCCACTCCTTGATACATGCGATCCCGGATACTTAAAACTCTCAACTTCTTCAAGCAACTCCCCATTTTCTACTACATTCAATCTGCCAACATTAAAACTCTTAGTGCATCTCATAACTTTGCTTTTATCATCTTTCACCTGCAACTTCCTTCTTTCACAAACACTAAAAAACTCAGTCACCAGATGATTCAACTCATTCTCAGTATAAGCCTTCAGTACAGTATCAATCGCAAATAGCAACCGATTCAATTTCCAGAACTTTCCATCCTCACCCAATAGTTTCAAGCCTCTGTCTAATACTCTTTCATTTACTTCCCTTACCACTCCATCCTAACCCATTAGTTTCAAGCCTCTGTCTAATACTCTTTTCATTTACTTCCCTTACCACACCATCCATATACACATTAAACAACCATGTCGACATTACACAACCTTGATGTAACCCTACATTCACCTCAAACCAATCACTCATTCCATTCCCAACTCTCACACACACTACTATTTATGTAAAAACTCTTCACCACATTCAACATAGTTCCACTTATTCCATACAGTTGTAACACATTTCACAACCTCTATCTACCTTGTCATATGCTTTCTCCAAGTCCATAAAAGCCCAAAAACTGTCCCTACCTTTCTCCAAGAACTTCTCACATACCTGTCTTACCGCAAACACCTGGTCCACACATCCTCTTCCTCTACTGAACCCATACTGTTCTTCCCCAAATCAATCTCTCAGTAACTTTCCTAATTCTCTCGAATAATACTCTTTCATATACCCTACCAACTACACTCAACAAACCAGTTCCTCTAAACATACTAAACTCATACTTATCTCCATTCCCTTTGTAAAGGGTAATTACTCTTGCACTCCTCCAATCAACTGGGACCCTCCTTTTCATGAAACATACATTCAACAATCTAACCATCCATTCTACTAATGCCTCCCCACCTTTTGACAAGCACTCACCTTGACATCCATCTATCCCTGTTGCTTTACCTGCTTTCGTTGCTCTCAATGCCAAATATACCTCCTATTTTGTTATTTCTCTATCATTCTCATCACCTAACATTGGCATTCTCCATTCGTTTCCCACAGCCACAGTCTCTTCCTTTCTACCATCTTCCTCATTTAGCAGGTTCTTGAAATATTCAGCCCATCTCTTTTTCACCTTTGCTTCATCCACTGGCAATTGTCCATCTGCAGACCAGCATCTGCCCTACCTTTCATCCGCTTTTCTCTTTGCCTCCCTCACCACGTGCTTCGCTAACCTCTTTGCACAATACCTTTTATACGCCTCTACATTACCTACTTGCAGCCATACCTCACAAGCCCGCTTCTTTTCAGCCACTACTGCACTCACCTGCTCATTCCACTACTCACTACCTTTCCTTTTACTTCCACAAGTTAGTCTCCTTCTGCACACTGCCTCGGCACACTTTATAACTTCTTCTTTGAAACAGGCCCATTCTTCCTCCACTCCCTCCTCCACTTTCTCTTTCACTACATTCCACACATTTCTCACACTAGCCTTATACTCACAGTCATTCTCTTTCTTATACAGGTCATTCACATTTAGCACCTCTCTTCCTGTCTCGTTTCTCCACTTTTCTCCCACTCTCACTCTACCTTCCACTAAATAATTATCAGACATTCTGCCGCTAACTC